>VWZZ01007157.1:310-33738 GCA_013399095.1 Psophia crepitans
GCCGCCCCCTGCCCGGCCTCCCTCCCTCCCTCCCTCCCCCGGGCAGGGCCCGAGGGGCGGGCTCGGCACCTCGGGACTAACCCCCGCTTGGGAAGAGGCGCTCCGCAAAGGAGGTGTGTTACCAGGACAGGTACCGAGCAGCGGAGGCTGTCCTGAGGAGGAGCGTTTGCTCCTGCTCTCTACCAGGTCTCCAGAGAAAGAGCACGCTACCGTAGCGAAAAGAGGTGCAAATGTATTTTTAGGATGCACGGCAGCTATTAGTGTCTGCAGCGGGTTTCAGAGACCCTGCTGTCCGGCGCTGTGGAGAGCTGCGGGGTTTCTCGGCCAGGCTTTTGGCCGTGCCCGCTGATGGCACACCGACACCGGCGTGCCTGCTGATGGCACACCGGCGTGCCCGCTGATGGCACACCGGCACCGACGTGCCCGCTGATGGCACACCAGCGTGCCTGCTGATGGCACACCGACACCGACGTGCCCGCTGATGGCACACCAATGTCTGTTCGTGGCTCATTGCTCCAGTTTGTGCATCTCAAAGTTTCGTGCCTGCCTGAGCTGGTCACCCTTTCCAGTTCTTAGGAAGAAATGGGCACCCACAGAGGGACATCCAGCCTGTCTTGGGTGTCCGATAGCCTTCTGATAACCCTTTTCTTTATTAACTACAGTGGGAGCGTAACATTACCAGCTCTCACTTCTAGGTTTGTTTTTTTTTGGACATCTAAGATTAATTTAAATAAATCTCTTGTGGGATGGACAGCCAACAAGAAGTTGACTTCAGTTTTTTAAATTCAAATGTACAGCCTCAAAATCTCCAGCCCAGCCCCTGCCTGACCTTGGAAGATGCTCAGAGAAAGAGATGGACCGTGATCGCATGTTCCTGGTTAAGGCATCTACCTGGCAGGAAAGCAGTGTCCCCGTCCCGCCGACTGTGCAGCGGGAGGTGCTGACTGCCCCAACCCCTAGGAGATGGATGCCGCCCTCTGTAGATCGCTATTAATATTCAAGTATGGTGTGCAAAGTGAAATAACACCATTTTCGCTCTAAGCGTGTGATGTTTTGACTTCCAGAGTAGTCTGTGTGGTATGTATTCACCTGTGGTAAGGCATATGGCACAACCTGAATAATATCACATGTAACGGGGCTCAGAAATGACCCACTAGTTATTATCGGTTCTAAAAATGCTCTTTCTGTAGCATAAATATATAGATACACAGTCTGCAACTGCTGCACGTTTTTCTTTATGAACATCTACGTATTACAGAATAATCTCATTTCAAATTTGCTGGGCAAGATACGAGGAACACAGTACAAGAGAAAAAGCGTGCTGCTCTTCTGTCCAGGTGGTGAGCCAGCAGTGTGCCTGCTAACACTTTACTTGACCTCTGTTAACTAAGTGTTAAAGACTGGGCTTCCTGCGGTTTATGGCGTGCTGAGTGAGTAGATGGTGCCAAACAAGACTTGTAGGCTCCTGAGCAGATGAATGTAGAAATGATGGCATCGGAAAGGAAATTCAGGCCCGATATACATATTCATTGTGGCTTTGGACTTTTTAAATGGCAAGGTACACCAGCCTGAGTTTCAGCTCTGACTCTGTAAAGGCCAGGATTTCATCCAGACCCTCAAGCAACTAAAGGAGGACAACAGAATAAAAACACACATGCCAAAACCAGGTCACAGGCTTGCCAAAAAACCTTCCCCTCTTCAGAGAACATGCACATCTAGTACTTCGAAGAGGTATCTCCAGTGTAGTTAACCCGTGATAGGACACGAGGAAATAAAATGAAACTGCATCAGGGGAAGTTCAGGTTGGACAAGAGGAAAAGGTTCTTCACTGAGAGGGTGATCGGTCCCTGGAACAGGCTCCCCAGGGAAACGGTCATGGCACCTGTCAGAGTTCAAGGAGCGTCTGGATGATGCTCTTAGTCGTATGGTTTAGATTTAGGCAGTCCGGCGAGGAGCAGGGAGTTGGTCTCGATGATCCTTATGGATCCCTTCCAACTTGAGATATTCTATGACTGTATGACTTCTATGGCATCTTGCAAAATAGTAATTTTGGGTAATTTACTAAGATGGGATCCTAAGAAGTGCAGATGAGAATGGATCACTCTGAGATGCTGGGGGTTCCCCTTTGTAAGACAAAATACTGAGTTGGCAGCAGGATCAGCACCATTGCTGGCGAAGGAGCCACAGCTCAATACGTTACCTTAATTTTGTATTGGTTTCTGCAATACATGCTTGCTCAAAAACTAAAATCAAGGTCTGAAAACTACCCAGCTAAAGTCAAGCTGTCTTGAAAAGAACGAAACATCTCACAGAGTAAGGTGACCTGCCAGACAAATGAGAAATCATAGAAGTAAAACTACGTATGGGCTACAGTGATTTATTTTTTTTTTTTTTCAGACAGTGGAGCTACAAATTCTGTGGCAACTGTTCTGGAAAAAGTGAAAGACACAAATCACTTTACCACAGGCTACATCTTTACTAAGATAAAAACATAGGCAGTTCTTAAAGGATTATCAAACCAAAAAAGAATCACAGTAAATGTTTTGTTCTGCACCTTCACATCAGTTCCTCTGCTGAAAGAGGATTAGCCTGTGTTTACTTCGGTTGTTTCGGGTTAGGGCTTTTTTGGCGAGGGGAGATTCCAGCAAAGCCAGCATTCATTCTGCCACCCAGCGGGTGCCTGAGCGAGGCTTGAAATCGCTGAGCTCCAGCCTTCCTGACGGGTCACGAGAAGACCCAATTTGAACGTTGGGGAGCAGATTGCTGGTCCAAATAGAGCTGGAAACAGATTAGCTTTCACTTTTCTCGCTTTTCTGTTCTGTTTTAATTTGTTCTCTCCTCAGCACAGATAAGGAGGATGATTTGAAACCCATTTAGGCTTTTTCTACAGACCATAAAGACGTCATTACATATACTGATGATCTGCTGCATCTCTTCCGAGAGCAGGACATGAGAGAGGGAGTCAGGTTCTTCACTGATCTGCGAAGCAGCCTGCCCATTTGGCATCTAGCTCCTGCCTTGGTGATAATTCTGTGCTTTATGTTATTTTATAAAACAGAAGGAAAAAAAAATAATAGAGGCGTAACATGTTCTGCATAGTTTAGTACAGCAGTATTTCCTTCCTAGTTTCCAAGTTTGTCGCTGAAAGTACTGGCTGTTTTTAATCTAACATAACATTGGCTTCCTGTGTATTATCTCACTAACTTAATTTTTGTTCTTCCGTCTCCCACGGCACTTCGCTGACAAGAGAGACAGTAAATGCTGGAACACTGCGTTTCAGCCTCAGAATCATTTTTATCTCCTCAGCAGAGGTTTCAAAATAGAAATAGTTGCCTCTATATCTAGCCATCTTTCAGCTCCCGCATGCTCTTGTCATTTTCAAAGAGCACTTTGTGATTAAAAATAGCTTGATTAGCAGATAAAATTAAATACGCATTGCACAGGGAGCGCAGCCCTCAAACATCCTGACTGTTAATGAGCGCCCTGCTTTCACATACTGTCACTCACAGGCTTCAGCCAAACGGAAGTCCATGGTTAATGGCAGCTTAAAAAGCTTCAAGAAGCCAACAAACTGGGACAATATTTTTACTTTTGAAGTTGCCTTCTCATCAGATGTTTCGACATGTGCAATACCACAGGTTTCACATGTGAGACCAGTCGTAGTAGCTCAACATTTCAGAAGGAGTGTGTTGAGAAGAGCAGATGGAGAAGCTGGTCCAGGCAAAGCAGCTGGCACAGAAGGGTTTTTTTGCAGTGGAGTTTCCCTCAAGGTGGAACTGAGATTGAGGGCCTGAGGAAGGTCAAAAATATCACAGAAGTTTTGAGAGACTTGATGGAAATTTAGAGGATATGAAAAAAGTGGAAAGTTGTATAAAAAGGAGAGGAGACTTCTAACTCAGGGGCTGGTGAGCAGCCGGGTGGAAGGGGTTTGAGATGCAAAGCCATGTGCAGAAGGTGGTAATTCTGCTCTCTGCGTATACCTCTGAGGTGACTCTTCGGAACCTGCAAGAAAGACAAGAGAATGAGTCAGGAAAACTGATGTTCACGACTCTCTTGATCTGCGTACTCCTTCTGCTAGTTAACCTGGAACAAGTTCGGACCTCTGAGTTTGTAGGCTGATTTGAGAGAAGGCAGGCGTACAGCTTCAGGCTTTAGTTAATATTAAGTAATCACCATCCCAATCATACCCCCCAGTGGCTGTCTGCAAAGGAGTGGGGGCAGCAGGAAGGTGCGAGACCCCTCAGTATCCCTCCAGACCAAGGGGAGCTGGCGTTTCAGATTGGGGACCGTGTGGAGTCGGTAGAGAAGAGGCGTGTTCCTCTCTCGCCCAAGTTTCTCCAGTTACTCCTGAGAACTGGTAAAGTTAACTCTAAACTCAGACGCGCTGCTGCTCTCCGCTGCCCAGCGTAAAAGCGTGAGCCGAGGAAGTGTTCAAATGAAGCCAGAATGAGCACGCAGCCTGCTTTTGGGCTAAAGATGCTTGATAGCACAGTGCAGCATCCCTGAACCGGCTGCAGCAGCTAGGGGAGCTCTTCTGTAGCCAGGAGAAGTAGATACATTTAATTTCTGCTTCTGACTTTTAAAAATGAACCCATCCGTAACATACAACACCGTAAGTGTCAGAGTGGGGACTGCCTGTGGTCTTAGCTGACTTCCGTGGTTTTGCAAGACGGGGCTTTTCCAAGAGTGTGATAGGTGGGTATTGAAATGGAAACAAAATAAATAATTGAAAGCAGCAGTTTTTATAAATTTAAATTATAGTCCCTTTTATGTCATCAGTGATCCTGTGAGGACCTCTAACTTCCTCTAGGAAAAGAAGATCTATCACTGAAGCTGATAGAAAATGCTACTCAGAAATGCGACAAGAAAATGCAGGAGATGGGAGGCAGAGCAAGTATATGAATTTGTTGAGGCTCAAGAGGAAGTTCAGAAGGCAAAATCTGTTGTTATTTAGTGGAAATTCAGATAAATCAGTATCAATGAAAGAAGAAAACACCTATTCTGTGATCCACCTCAATGCTAACGTCACTTGAGCATTTCTAAGTTATGACTTCTAATGTGAAGTCTTTAAGCCTTTCCCCTGCAGAGTGTGCTCTGTTATCCCATTAGCAGTGCCACGGTCAGCTCACAGCCCGGGAACGGGCTTAGGCAGCACGAACAGCCAGCACCTCCGTCGAGCCTCCCGCTGCCTGGCAATTCACAGTAGCTGCCGATGAAAAATTATTCCAACAGTACCGTGTTGAGGGTCTAACCACGTCAAGTGCAAGAAGTGCCTCAACACAAAGATGCCTGGGAAATTGTTGGTTTTAATGGCAGAAACCACGGATCTTTTTCTGGTTTCTCTCATTGTCACAAACTTACTGCTGCTGAATTAGAGATGCTGATTAAGAACAACAGCAAGCTTTTGGAACTCAACGAGTTAAGCCATTGTGTCGGTGTAATTAGGGAACTAAATCTTTTACAGTTCAGTCAAGCGAAGAAATGAACTAGAAAATTTGAGACCTGTTTTTAACCGGGGATTTTTTTTTCCCCAAAAATCCCCCTTTGACAGCCATTGTAACAAAATACTTACAGCTTTCCTGTGCCTTCATAACACACTTTCATGCACAGAATATAATTTTTGGACTGAAAATCTATTTACCTTTTTATTCATTTCAATCTTATGTACAAATCCGTACTGGTGTGTGCAGATGAAAATGCTGAGGGCCCAATCGACTGCACCTAACTTATAAATTTCTCTAAAGATCATTTTGTAAATTCAGAATTTCTGATCCAAGTGATTTCCAGGAGATGTTGCTGTGCCTGTATGGGAGAAAGAAAAATGCCAGAAAATATATTTCACTTGAAATTTATTCTTGTATATGCTTGTGCCAGATGATCTAACTTTTATGAGCAAAATGTTAGCGGGCAAAAAAGCAGCGATTCTGGGAAACTCCTGGGTTCCTGGAACCGCTGGGAACCAGTTTAGCTCCCTGGCTGCCATTACTTGTTATTAATGCGGAAGCCTTCCCTGGGTTTGTTACACTGTTAATTGAGGTTTCCCAACTTGAGTGGTAGTCAGCAGTCCCTAATTTCTTTTTTTCCAGCTGTCTAATGAGTGCAGCAGATTTAAAAACTGGTGGCAGCCTCTCGCTTTGGGCCTTCA
This sequence comes from Psophia crepitans, assembly GCA_013399095.1. NCBI lineage: Eukaryota > Metazoa > Chordata > Aves > Gruiformes > Psophiidae > Psophia > Psophia crepitans. Next base: position 6,456 of record VWZZ01007157.1, read on the forward strand.
CTACAAGCTTTGCAAACCTGCCTGAAGGGATCGCAGCGCAACCCTGCAGCTGCAGCACGCCGTTTATTTAGCGATGCATCCGTACGCTTAGAACACTGTATGAAAACCATTTTGGTTTGACTGTAACCCTCAGCAACAAAGAACTTGCGTGCTGGCTAACCACACTTCCTCAGGCTCTGCAGGACAACCCCGCTCTAAGTTTCCAGCCGTACCATTTCATTTCGTGGCTCCTAAACAGAGGTCTTTGTGAGTACAGGCGCGTCCAGCCGAAGCTGAGCCCGCTCAGCTGATGATGAGCTGCTAGATAGCGATAGTTTTAAAGGGAAATCTTAATGGTCAAGGTTTTAAATAAACACTGACTACATACAGTTTATTATACTAAAAACTGGAAGCAATAAGCCGTGTTTTTTGTCTGTAAGGACAACAAGATTTCCTGGTAGGTGCAGACTCGGGCACGTCTGAGAGTCCTGTAACGAAGACAACTGCACTGGCGTGCACATCAGCTGTCACAGGTATTTTACTCCTGCTCGCCCTGTCCAGTCAGTGTTTGTCAGAGGTGAGAGACATTTGCTTCTCAAAGCTGCAGAAGATGGACAGGGTGCTGCTGCTGTGCAGTCCAGGTCTGCTGCCTGCACTTCTCATTCTTGGGACTGAGCTTAGGTGGGACTCAGAAGTAAAAGATGTGATGGGTATCAGCACCCTGGCAGGAGAAAAGTGATTAGGACAAAATGTTTACACAAGTTTTCTGTGCAGGGGGCACTGCTTCAATTTACTCTGGGCAGTTTTTGGCATGAAAACGTTAATTGTCAGGCTCTTTGCTGCTTTAGCCATGTAGACAATTTAATGCAATTTTAGGTTTTATGTGACTGTGAAACTTGTCTCACAAAAATTGCTAAAGCTTTAGCACAGAAATCATTTGCTCTTCTGCTCTCACAGTAGCTTCACTCTTACAATACCATTTCATAGAAAAATGAAGAGAAAACCCACAAACCCAATTCATTAAACAAGTGGGCGAACAGAGGAAAACCACACAGTAAAAGGTAATTACAGTATATAGCGGCTGATTTACAAATGAGAGATAACTAGTGTTCTGGCTGAACAACAACGACAAAATGCTACGTGCAATTGCAGAGCTGCTGTGCAAAATAATTTCAACCACGGAGCTCAAACAGAAAGTATTTACGTGCGGCCTGAAAACTTGAAGCTCATCTCAGCACAGTTTCTGCAATACTACTCATGTTCTTCTCCCAGAAGAAATCCCTGCGCATTCCGCCTATCACCTTTGGGCTGACTATAGAAACGTTCTGGGAAAACCTGATCTTTGCACCTCCTGGAATTATTCTCTGTCCCGGCAGGCTTCCCACATCATTTATTAGCTGCTGGACTTGGTTTACGGAGAAAAGCACATAGGCACATAGGCACATAGGCTGTTGGTAGGGCTGAATGGGTCAAATTAGGCTGCTTCAGCATGGTGGCCATGAGGTTCATCAGCCAAGGTTGGTGCATGTATTCAAACTCCCTAGGCCTCTGCTCTGCTTACAGGAAACTTTATTATAGTTTCCTTTGCTGTATTTTTGTTGTTGGTGTTTGGCTTTTCTTTTGTCCTTCACTGTCCTAAATCCTCATTACCTACCGGCTTTTTTATCCTCTTGCTGGGTGGCCCGGCCACCCAACCCCCAGGGCAGAACATTGACCCTCCTGAGGCTTAGGCAGCTGCCCAGGCAGGAGCTCCAGAGGGCTGTTCACATTTGTTTTGGTACTGCGGTGAAATGGAAGGAAGCCCCTATTTTACATCTTGTTTTGACAAATTGCCATACTTTGTGGTTTTACTGTTCGGGGATTTTTTTTGTGATTTCCCTTTCAAGCTGCTGTTGGGAAACACCCCCTAAAACACTACAAGACTACTGGGAAAACAGAAAATTTTACTAAATTTTCTAATATTTTAAATATTTGAAATTGTTGCCACAGCTGCCTCCATCGGAGTTCTGATGAAGGCAAGTTACCTCAAGGAAGGTAACTTTGGTCTTGACCTTTCCTGACTGATGGGCTGAAATGGGGTCCTGGGCTGTGGGCAGGGTTGGGGGGGCCCAGGGAGAGCCTGGTCAGGGACAGTCGTGTCTGCGGGTGCCCTCAGGGGCCCAGCACTTGGTAACTGACAATTTTCTGCACTCTTGGCTTTCATTTCTGCCAATGGATGTGCTGGACACTCACCTACAGCTGAGCTGACTCGCTGCTGTGAGGACCAGGCTCTCCCACCTGTGCTCACTAATAATTGCTAAAAGAATAGAAACCTACTAGTGGGTTATTGTCTGTACATCCCCAGAGTAAGCGTAACACAAACATGGCAAGGGTATATCTTCTCTGAGTGCCCCTGATGCAGGCACAGCCGTTTCACAAGGGGGGTGAGTTTTCCTCTTGAGTATTGGAACTGATTCAAGGAACTTTTCCACCATGAAGAGTCATGCCTGCTTCCACTCAGTCTTCAGTCTCGGTGAAAGGATTTCCAAATGGTTTTCACCCAAGCTCCCAGTCTACGATATAACTTGAAATAAAGGCGTTTCTTAGCAGCAGTATCACTTTGCCTCTCAAGTAACTCAGCCGTAGCAGATTTTCACCTGATGAACACTGAGGACCTTCTTTGAGGCTCTGTTCTGAGTCATCTCCTGAGGGACACCTGAATACACAGACTAGGTCAGGAGTACGTGGCCCTCTTCCAGCTGTCCTGGGCCCTGGTGTCCTGACAGTCATCAACCCAGCCATGCCTGGTACTTTGGGAAACTCTTGAGTCTCAGTTCCTTCAGTTTTGATCCATTTTTTGTTGCTTTTCTTGCAAAACTCTTTTTTTTTTTTTCTAATTTGCAGCATGAACTCTCTCCACCCAAGAGTACCTTGGGCTTTGGTGTACCACACCTTACAGTCCTGACAAAAAGGTTTTGTAGGGGAATCTGGGCAGAGAATGGGTTGAGAGCTGCCCTGAGGAGAAGGACTTGGAGGTGATGATTGCTGAAAAGCTCAACATGAGCCAGCAGTGTGCACTGGCAGCCTGGAAAGCCAACTGTGTCCTGGGCTGCATCAAAACCAGTATGGCCAGCACGCCCAGGGAGGGGATTCTCCCCCTCTACTCCGCTCTTGTGAGACCCCACCTGGAGTACTGCGTCCAGGTCTGGGNCAGGCTGAGGGAGTTGGGGTTGTTCAGCCTGGAGAAGAGAAGGCTCCAGGGAGACCTAATTGAGGCCTTTCGGTATTAAAGGGGGCCTACAGGAAAGCTGGAGAGGGGCTGTTTATCAGGGAGTGCAGTGACAGGACAAGGGTTAATGCATTTAAGCTGAAGGAGGGGAGATTTAGATTAGATATTAGGAAGAAATTCTTCCCTGTGAGGGTGGTGAGGCAGTGGCACAGGTTGCCCAGAGAAGCTGTGGCTGCCCCATTCCTGGCAGTGTTCAAGGCCAGGTTGGATGGGGCTTTGGGCAACCTGGTCTGGTGTAGGGTGTCCCTGCCCATGGCAGGGGGAGTTGGAACTAGATGATGCTTGTGGTCCCTTCCAACCCAAACCATTCTGTGATTCCATGGTTCTATGAATCTAAATCACCACTTTTCACAGTAGTTTGACTTTACTGGCTTCAAGTGTCCAGATGATGCCTAGGGATTGCTGCGGGATTGCTCTGTGCCATCCCTCTTCCTCTGGGAAGCCTCACAGTATTTCTGCAGGGAAGTCAAATAGATTAGTTTGCTTAAATGTTTAGTCTGGAATCTAAGATGCCCTGTGTCGATTTACTTGGTTAATTTATCTTTATCCTCTGGGAGTCCTTAAAAAATTGAGTTTCTCTTTAAAGGGCTCCTGTGAAAACAATTAAAGTAATTAAAATTATCTGTGTTGATGTTAGGAGACCTGTTTTCCATTCCTACGTGGCCCAAATAAGAGCTCCCTGTGATCTGAGTTCCAGCCCTACGTGTTGCAGGATGGAGTTTTACTGCCTCGACCCCAATTCCTCCTGCCCAATAATGGGCTCAGATAGAAAGCATTTAACGTCTCTGCTTTAATTAGCAATACCTCCAACTGACTCATGATGAAACTCCAAACACCAAACTGTGTGGCTTTGCTGAATGCTGTCTGTCTCAATGTCTGCTGCCACTGAATGAGAAGATAGTCAAGAAAATTAAAGCAATTTGATAGGTTTGATAGATGATAGTGATAGGCCTCAGCTTTTCAAATGATGGATGTTCGTCAGTCATCGGTACCCTCATCAGCAATCAGTGGATAAGGAAATAGCTTCACAGCTGAAAAAATACACAGGTTTCCACTGTAATCCAAAACATCTTAAATAGTATTTGCAGGAAATTAAAAGTGTGAAAGGATTTTAAAATTCAAAATAGGTTTGTCTCTATCAGTTTGGGAAAAACCCAGACCAAATGAAAGGGCACATGGCTAATATTTCAATCCCAATTAATTTGCCAGTCAAACTGGACTACTGTCTTTCCATTATCATTTTAAGATGTGTAATTTTGGAGTTCAGGAATAAAAAAAGAATTAATTTTCCCAGTCTGAATAACACAGCTTTTGCAACAGACTAAACCAAATAACTTATAACAAAACCGGAAAGGGTATTTCCTGTCTGCACCTTGCCGTTCTCCTGCTCGTATTAACTCTGCTCTTCACATTATCCCTTTCTGTGTCAGCCTGCAGCAGTCCAGAAGCAGCATCCTCGAAAGGTGACTCTTCGGATGCAGCTGCAGGAATTATAAGCTTATCGACTTGTGTTACTCATGTTACCTGTGTTACCTATTGACAGAAATGTGATTTGTTGTGTATTTCTAATGTCAAAAACTGTATTTAGAGGTTGAAATACAATAAAACTAAATGAAGAAAAGATGTTACCAAAGCTACACTATATGATATAATACTGAGTTGCAATAAAACCTATTAAAGCATAAATTAAATTAAAGTCAGGCCTGTTTTTATTTTTTCTTTTCTTTTTACTATGCTATGCTCAGTACTGTAAACTCAATATCAAAATAGTTGCTATGTCAAGATTACCTTTCCTTCTATAAACTCTAAAAAATGATTTTGAGTTTGATCAAGAAGTCTAGTCTAGGACCGGAAAATTTTGCTGAATAAATACAAAATGTACCTGACCAGAAAAGCAGAACTATTCTTTTTTGAATCACAAACTCAGAACGAGTTACAGAGCCCCCTTTAGTCCTTGTTACGATGGCAGGATTATTCCTGTTATTCTCACATTACTGTCACAGAGTCTTTATAATACAAACGTTGGCGAAGTAGTTTCAGTGGGATTCTTAACAACCTTTAATTAAACAAGAGCACGTGACAGTCTTAAATCTCCAGGTTACTTGAGGTGCATAGAATAGTTCAGAGACTCTCTTTTAAGGAAATATTTAGGATCATATTAAATCTGGGCATGTTTTTTTCACCTACAGTCTCCTGTCATTGGCTTTACGACGGATTATGTTCTTTCTGCCCAACCCTACAGCCTTCAACTCTAAAAATCACTCTGCACAGTTCAGGACCTCCCTGCAGCTCTGGCTGGAGTGCTGCTGACATACTCTGAGCTTCTGCACTCTTTGACCTCCTGGTGGCTCTCGCCATTGGCTCTGCAGGCGTCCTGGAAAACCTTAGAACGGTTAGTTGGACTAACGCTTGCTGGACATGCACAGACTGGTTGCAGGAGTCCAGCTCACCTGCAAATTTGACATGTCTGAAAGATGCTGCGACTTCGTGACCTTGCCACTAGTCTCTCTGACTGTGTCTTCGGCTGCTGATGCTGGCTGGGCTGGGCATAGACCTGTGCCTCTTACACGTTGTAGGCACAAAGGTGTCACTTCCCTTGTCACAACATTTTAAAAACAAAGAAATTTAGTGGTTGGCCTGCTGGAAAGCAGTGCTGCAGAGGAGGACCTGGGAATCCTGGTCAACAACAAGGTCTCCATGAGCCAGCAGTGTGCCCTCGTGGCCAAGAAGGCCAATGGTATCCTGAGGCGCATTAAGAAGAGCATGGCCAGCAGATTGAGAGAGGTTATCTTCCCTCTCTGCTCTGCCCTGGTGAGGCCACATCTGGAGTCCTGTGTCCAGTTCTGGGCTCCCCAGTTGAAGACAGACAGGGAACTACTGGAGAGAGTTCAGGGGAGAGCTACAAAGATGATGAGGGGACTGGAGCATCTCTCATATGAGGAAAGGCTGAGAGAGTTGGGTCTGTTTAGCCTGAACCTGAGAGGGGATCTCATCACTACTTATAAATACCTAAAGGGTGGGTGTCAAGCGGAAGGGACCAGACTCTTCTCAGTGGTGCCCAGTGACAGGACACGGGGCAATGGGCACAAACTGGAACACAGGAAGTTCCATCTTAACATGAGGAAAAACTTTTTCACTGTGAGGGTGAGGGAGCCCTGGCACAGGCTGCCCAGAGAGGTTGTGGAGTCTCCTTCTCTGGAGATATTTAAAACCTGCCTGGATGTGATCCTGTGCAACCTGCTCTGGGTGATCCTGTTCTAGCAGGGGGGTTGGACTAGATGATCTCCAGAGGTCCCTTCCAACCCCTGCCATTCAAAAAAGAACATGGGAATGAATGTCTCTTCGGCAATAATAATGAACAAGTGAAAACAAAAGGTGGGGAAAAGCTGGGGCTCACCTACTCTGTATCCCCAGCCATCAGGGAAGGGCAGAGTCTGGCACTACAGGCAAGGAGCTTGTCATATAAAATAACATTTTCTCACTGCTTCAGAGGGAACTGGAAAGCATCTGGGAGGCTTAGCTGTTGACATTGAGGTGTTTTCTTTTCCCATGGTCATCTGTTTTGGAGAGTCTGGAAAATCAATCTTCCCTCAAATAGCAGACATCACAGACTCACATGATTCTCTTTTTAGGAATTTTACACACTCCAACCTCCAAGATTTACAGATCAATCAGGTATGAGACTCATGAAGACTCAAGTCCATTTGAATTTGAAGCAGGTCACTGAAAATGCAGTTATTTTTAAGCCAGCAACTTAAAATTTGGTCACCATTCTCCACATTAGAGACTCTGTTGTGCTGATGTCTTGCTCCAGAAAAATAGCATGCTAGATGCAAACAGGTTTTTAAATTCTCAACACAGCCTCATCACACTGAACGGTCTTAAACACCCGTTGCCATTGCATTAGTAGAAGTCACTACAGAAATTACTATTAGAAAAAAACCTCTAACACAACAAAGGCAGCTGTTCAAACATCAGTTCATTGGAAAAATACAGCTAAGAACTGCTGCTTTTCCTTAGTATTACCTAAGAGCAGATAACTACCCCTGTTCTTGGTAACATAGCAGGTGGGATAACTTTCCTGTTTAAAACTGGGTCATGGACCACCTGACTCATATCTGAAATCTTGATAGAGGAAAATAACGTGAAAGCTTACCAAAAAGAAACCATTTGTCATACCAACCTACTCCTAGGCCAGCTTTTGTTTCTCATAAGCCTGTGCCTGAGCAGCAGCAGGTGATGTACCATCACCCAGTGCGGTGCTCCTGAGCCCCCGCTGCTTTCACAGCTGGCACAGCCCCATTGCCAGGGGGATTCGGTACCGAGGCAGCAGCCTGACTGAGCCCATGAGCCCACGCAGGGGTTGGAGGGTGTTACACTGGCCATTAATAAGAATTACTAAATTAAAATCCCACTGTTCAGTTTGAAAAATCCCCTGTGCCAGCAGCTTTCTAATTTGTTCAGGCAGTTTGGCAAAAAACATCTGATGGAAGTAGCTGGTGCAAACGAAGGAGGGTATCAGAGCAGACTGCAAAACATCACCTGGTACAGCAGGGGATTTTTTTTTAATGTTTAAAAATATATGAACATGCCAATGTGTCTCATTGTTATTCTGATATGCCCCTATATTTATGTGAGTTGCAGTTATGAATTGCAAATGATACCGGGGGATCAGGCCCAGCCAGCACGGGTTTGTGAAAGGCAAGTCCTGCCTGACCAACCTCANGCAGCCTGACTGAGCCCATGAGCCCACGCAGGGGTTGGAGGGTGTTACACTGGCCATTAATAAGAATTACTAAATTAAAATCCCACTGTTCAGTTTGAAAAATCCCCTGTGCCAGCAGCTTTCTAATTTGTTCAGGCACTTTGGCAAAAAACATCTGATGGAAGTAGCTGGTGCAAACGAAGGAGGGTATCAGAGCAGACTGCAAAACATCACCTGGTACAGCAGGGGATTTTTTTTTAATGTTTAAAAATATATGAACATGCCAATGTGTCTCATTGTTATTCTGATATGCCCCTATATTTATGTGAGTTGCAGTTATGAATTGCAAATGATGCTAGTGATGTTCTGGTTATTTAGGTGCCAAAGGCTGTGCGGTGATATTCCAGGCACCTGAGCGTGGTCCCAATGTGTGCCTGATATTCTTTGTCACCAGTGCTATACACAGGGTAGAAGATATTTCAAGCATAGAATGGCTCCATGCTGCAAAATGCTGAGCACTCTCACCTCCCTGTTTCTGCTGAAAGTGAAGCGTGCTCCTGCTGTGGAAAAACTCAGCTCATATTCTGCTGGATTGAGCCTTACGTTAGTCTACTGTAGGTACTTTTATTGTCAGTGCAGTGGTGTAGTCATACTGCTATGTAGCCTTGTCAAAAATAAAAACAAGCTCTGTTTAAGAAAATAAAGGTTGGGAACGCCAGCTTTGTTAATAAATTGAAGTTCCTATTGAGGAACGTTTAGGATTTAAATGTCCTAGCATAAAGTGCTAATTCCAAGGGTGAGCGACAGCCACTGAGCAGACAGTGTGTGGTGACAGATAAGGCATCAGAGCAGGATTCAGGCTATCTGGATGCCATCGCTTTTTCTTTTATACTGAATTACTGCGTGGCCTGGGACGAGTTGTTTCCCATGCCTGAGCCTCTCAGCATTGGTTTGTCTGTGTTGATCTTGACTCGGAATACTACTGTAAAAAATAAAATGAGGACAAATATGTAGCTCTTTGCAAGAATTAAAAGCAGTATTATCGTTAAAAGGACACAACATAAATACCCAGGTTCCAGGGTAAATTGGAAATTCAGCGCTCCTCTAGCCACACCATCTGCCGAGACCCACAGGCAGAGCTTGACTAGTGTAGTGTCTAGAGATAAAACAATTTGCAGCACAGGGGAATAAAAGTATCTCTGCAGCAGACAGATTAAGCTGCTTTTTTTCGCATTCTAATCTGTTAATCATGCACAGGGCTTAAGTATAGCTCAAGACAGACCAGACATTGAATGATTTAATTTTGCGCCATTTATTGAACAGGATTTAATTTGAAGATACGCTGTTATCCGCTGCTCAGCAGTTCTTCAAAAAAATGAATGTCCGTAATGAGATTTCTGCCACGAATCAGCGATGTGTGTTTAAAATGGGTCACGGGGCTGGCCCTTCCATCCAGGCTCCTGCGACTGCGGCTGCCTTTACGACAGTGATGCGAACGAACCTTTGCAGAATTCACGTGAGGGTCAAATTTAGGGGCATCCCATTTAAAGTACTTACCGTCCCTTTTTTGGTGTGTGTTTTGTTAAAAAAAGAAGTGATGAGGTCAGTAGCTTTAAGCAACTTCAGCCAGCACAGAAAGCAGAGAATCAAGGAGGCAGTCGTGCTTGGAGATGAGGGGATCGGGTGGTAAATCTGAGCTCAGTCAAGGAGATGGGAGGCGGTGGCCCTGCTGGCCCGGAGGCAGCCTGCAGTGATTCCTGGGGAGAAGGGGACGGGCCCCACTGCAGAAGCTGAAAGGGCTGGGGTGCTCAGGATGCATAAATGCGGTCTGGCACCTGTGACGCAGGTAGTTGCTGACAGCATCCCAGCAAATCCCAGAGGGAGAGTAACGATCAAACACAGAAATGTGCTTTGGGACAAGATGGAAAAACAGCTAAATGATGGAGACTATTAAAGCATGTTGAAAAGATGCTTCTTTTAGTTTCAAAATTCTTGTTTTTATAGTTTCCGGAAGGCTGTGAGCTTGCCAGATGTGTATGATTTTAGGCATGCAATTTTAGAGCTGAGTGCAGTGAACACCAGAAAATTCACTGGCCAGGCTTGAAGATGCTGTGCTTGTTCAGGGTAGGGTCAGATATTCTGGAGGCACTGCAAGATACAAGACGGTGTAATTTAAAGTTATCGGTGTCCGCACTGTGTCCTTCCTGATGCTGTGCAGCAGGAGTGCGTGTTCCTGCGACTCACTCCTGGTTCACGTTGGTCCTGCTGTGAGATCTTCTGCTGTTCCTCAACTCATCTCACACGTGGGACTTGGAAGTGCTGACCAGCGGCAAAGCCTGTGTGCTCCTTCAGGGCACACAGTGATCGTTGGCTGCAGCGAACATTTCTTTTGGCTGGGAACATGAGGAAATACTTTTGTGAGAAGCTAAGCTAAACAAGACTAACCTAAAATATTCAAGTAAACAGGTCTGTTAGATCATCTACTCCCTTGCCACATGAGCCGGCTCTCTTCATTTAGCACAGTGAAAGAGGGGTGTTACCTTCCATGATTCCCTGACTTAAAACTGGATAGCAAAATGAAGAAGTAGATCCCTCAGGAACTGAATATATCAGGAAAGCAATAAAGAGGTTAAATATAAAATCGTCAATGCCAAGCTAATACACCCGTCTTTACCTCTCTACCTGTTTTGGAGTAAGACAAGAAGTACTTTCAATAGTCACCAAGAATTTTGATGGTTTGTTTTTCCTTCTTCTCATTCTCTCCTCAATTTCCTCTTAGCCATATTCCTGGCTTGGTTACAAAATTTATTTGGACAGTAAATGTACATTTTTGGGATACAAATTGGAAAGGAATGCTAAGCACCAGAGGGAAAACTGCATTATGAAGATGAATGCATACCTCACTGTGCAGCCCAGAGAGGGCTACAGCTCTTGAGTACGGTAGGTGGGTTTGGTGGGGTGGGGGAATTGAGGAAACAAGTTCTTTATTCATTGTCACTGTGCTCCTAAATATTTCCTTAGGTTTCCTGATAAAATCCACAGGGTTGAAAGTGCTGAAAGGGGAAAGGGCATAAAAGCAATATAAAGTCTTTTCTTTTTCTGAGCAGCTGCTAGTTCAAGACACCTGCCATGGATGTCCATCTGTCCAAGCTACTTGCTGGTACTTCGCAGTGTTTTGGACACATAAGAAAGGTTACTTCTGATTTTTTTTTCAGTTCATGAAAAGTATGGAGGATATTTTAAGTTGTTGGTGGTATTGGGGTTTTTTTGGGGTTTTGTTGCTTTTTTTTTTTTCTGCATGGGAATTACAGCCATCATAGGTCAAGGTGCTCCTGGAGGGCCTAGCCAACTGCAGTAAAACATAAACCTAAAGAATACTGAAAAGCAAATTCTGTGATGATTACAAAGGGTATTACATTCCCTCTGTAATGCAGTCAACCTATGGGCAGTTAGATGCTGTATCTGACAGCAGACGCAGAGGAGCTCTTTTTCCTCACACCTCCGTACTTCTTCACACCCTATCAGCCCATTTTAATCTCTGACTCATAAACAGCTTGGAGATGACTATACTTACTCCTCTGAGTTGATCTATTTCCGCAAATTAGTGGCAGAATAAGACTTTCAGGCAAATAAGATGACCTTTTCCAAGTTAGTTGCTTCTTTGGCCATCACGGTCTCATCAGAAACATGCCATTTTGGTTGCAGGCCTCCGTCTTTCCTTTTTCCCACGGCAGCTACACATTTATTCCCTCCAGCCCACAGCACTTTATATTTCTCAGCATCTCGGACATCAGTTCAACATCCGTTGGTCTGGTCACACAAGCATAAAAAAATCTTTCTCTAGTAATTGGCTAACTCTCATAAAGTAAAAAGTTGTTTATTCAGTTTGCAAGTGCCACAGTTTCATGTCTATCTGTTCTTGACAATGATTGGTGGCACACAGATCGATATCTTCACAAAATCAGGGTAGTCTGCATCAGGACAGACCCTTCAGTAAGTGTTCCTTTACTTTCCTGACAATCCATCAATGAGCTTCTGTATGTACTATCTTGTCAAAGCTTGCATTTTTTTACCCAGATGAATAAATGGAGTGACAGTGACACTCATGACTGTCCTGTTTTCATTTCGAATGCTGCCAAAGACTGGACTTACAGCTAGATTGGGTACATGCCTTGAGGGGTAGCTGCCTTTGGCTGCTCCAGTTTTACATGCCGGTACTTCGCCTGGGCTTCACCGAATCACAGGATGGTTGAGGCTGGAAGGGACATCTGGCAGTCACCTGGTCCAACACTCACTTCTTCTGACTTGGTTTTATACATCAATGTTGGAAGCACTTACAGCGGAGGCAGTCACCCTGTCTAGCCTTTATAGTCAATGGGGAGAAAGTGGCAAAATCAAGGTGCAGGTTGTTTGATTGAGTACAAATATCAGTTTTCAAATGGGATGAATCAGGCCCGGAAACATCTGTTGCTCTCCATTAACTACAAAGGAAGTCCAATGCCAAAGCAGATATCTGTACCAGGAATGTTGAATCTGAGCAGATTTAACCTCCTGTCTCATCTTTGTATTTGACTTTTAAAGTCTCCTGACACAGCTCTGTACATTCTTTGGGTCCTCCTCCTTGCTGCTGAACTTGAAAACTTCACTCAGAAGGACTGGGCTGAGTCTGAATTGTCTTGTCTGAAGTCCACATATTATAAGTGTATTGAAATTCCAGCTAATTGATGAAGGCAGTCTTTTCCCATGCATCTTCAGATCCAGTGGCTGCTTACTAGGAGTCCTTAAAGAAATCAGAAGGACCTCTGCATATTGACCATACAGGCCAAGCAGGACAAGTACAGTGCAGTCCAAGGAATCTCTTGGTGGGCAAAGCAGGAATGGGACACTATCACACTTTAGCCATGTGCCTTCCTACTTACAGTCAGGCATAACTTCAGTAATTCACTTGTCTCTTCCAGCTAAGTCCCTTTTTTTTATGACTGATCAAGAACAGAGTCCAGTGCTTCTTCCTTTTTCACCACCCTTCAAATAAAATCAATCTCTTTCTACTTGTATTTCTTTGAAAGAACTTAATTTGCTAAATACACTGAGCGATATCCCCACCCCGGATGTAGCTTGTGCACTTAAACAAGTAATTGCTTTCTCGCAGTCTTCTCTAAGAACCTGCTCTTTTCCAAATGTCTTTCTGCATATTTCCTATGCATGTGAGGAAGTTTCCAGTATTCTTGACTGTAAGTATCCCACTGGGTTGACACCTTTACACCGGAAAATACAAGATCCTCTTCCTGCCCCCAGCCAGACTCTCTCTGACTCCTACCTACACGGAGAGCAGATGCGATATGAGAGACAGATGTCTCCGCCTGTGCAGTACCGAGCCAGGCTACTGCTGGTTCACTCTGGAGACCCACCTTCAGTAAAGCAAGCTCCTCAGGTTCTCCTTGCCTTTTTTTTTTCTTCTTTTTTTTTCTTTTCTTACTATAGTATAAACTTCACTGTGTTTTGGACACAGGAATACACTTTGGGCATTTGGTTAAAATCTAAGGTGACCAAGTAGATCTTTTTTCATAAGAACTTAAGGTTCTAGTAACCTGAAAAAAGTATCTGCCCTCAGATACCAGATCAGCTTATTTCTCAGTGTTGACCTTCCTTATCTTAGTTCCATGATTCTTGGAGGCTGCCCCAATTCGTTGCTGTCTGCTTCTTGGTCAACAACCTAATGGATTGCTGACTGGTTTTCTTACAGTTTTTCCCTTTCCAGATTTTTTTTTTTTTTTGACACTTCATGTTTTATTTAGCCAATATTTTGGCTGGCTTCACACCTAGCTTGACTTTCTTAGAAGGCAACTCTTCATCTTCTTTCACAACTTCTCCTTGCACTACTTTACTCCAGAAGGTAGCAGGACAGATGCTAATCAAGCATGTGTAACTTAATACCATAGGTGCAATTTAGTGGAAGTTCATTATATTGCTCTCCCCTGAAGACAGGCCATCTGAGCTGTTGCCAGCTCACGCTGAAAGTGTTTTTCAAACCAAGTGACATTTGCCAGATGACCAGATGAAAAAGTAAAATAAATTAAGAAACTAGCAAGTAGATTCAAAAAACAAACAAAAAGAAATGGCAAGCACAGAGGTTACTGGCTATCTGCGTTTGGAGCGATTCCCAAAGTCCTCTCTGTGTGTTGTTCAGCTAGGAACTGCCGGGACACGTCCGTGGCTGGTTGAAGCCGGGAGCTGATTCCCTTGACAAGCCGTATGCCCTGGCACTATCTGCCCTGCTACAACCTGCTGTTTACAGCAAGGTTCTGCGAACAAATTTCTTGGCACACTGGTGACTCAGCTGAATATAAACACACTTCTGGAGACATGCTGTATCCTACCATCATGATACTTCAGTTTTAAATAGGGCATTAATTTATGACTCCCCAGTTTGTGAACCATGTCTCAGATAGCATTAGCTTATGATCTGCCACCGCGCTTTGGAGGGTCCCGGCTGGCCACCTGTCCTGCCCTCTGCTACTGTCAGCTTATCGACAGACAGTTCACTTACCTAGCGCAACCACGTCCCTTCTGACAAAGAGCTGAATTTATGAGAACCCGAGCACATAAATTTTCTATGTTGCAAGCCTCAACAGCTTCTTATTTTATGATGATTTCAGTGCTAACAAGAAATATAGCTTATCACTAGCTTTAGACAAAGAGTAGTTATGACAATGTGGGGATTGCCTCCATTACAGCTTGCAGGATCCTATTTTTGATGTCAGAAAGATGACAAGTTTGAAGGGGCTTGTAAGAATTTGAAAGTGATAAAGCGAGGTGCCCTTCTTTAAAAGGATTAGAGTCTCGCCTCAGTGTTATAAAGCAGCACTAAGTCCCACGAAAATACGCAGGTGTCCCAGCCTCAGAAGGAAGTTCATGTGCATGCAACCAGGCAGGGCAGGAAAGACTTGTCTTCAGAGCAGTTAAGTACCTGTATGGCTTGTGGGACCTACAGGCATACAAGTTACTAATATATACCTGGTCATAAAAACAACCTGCAAAATGCTCTGGAACCCACAACCCTTCTACAGCTTTTCTGCTATTCATGGCAGCAAGAAAGGCATTTCAAAATTGTTAGGATCCATCATGACAAAAGATGACAAAGGCAGCCAGCTTAAACCCTTTCCCTGAAACCTTGCAGCACTAACCAGTCATTCCCCCAAAGCTCGTAACTCTCAGAACTTCCCCACCCATTAGTATGCTAAGACTGTGTATGAGCAAGAGAATTTTTATTATATAAAAATAATCACAGTCAAGAACTTACACAAAAAATAGCAGGAAAAAATAGAGATCAACTTTGACAGAAGCTCATCCACATCCAACTCCCTTTCTGTGATTTCCAGATGGCATCCATATCATCACTTGTTATGGAAGTCATGTTGATGGTGTCCCAAATGTGTCTGTCAATCGTCTTGCTCTGCTTGATGCTGATGTGGGCTTGTCCTAGTTAGAATTTTTGATGTTGTAAGAAGATCCTTCTCTGAGGATTTCCTAGGAGCATTCACTTCAGAATAAGTCAATCTTTTTATTAGTCACCTAGTGGTGTCTCCATGTCCCCTCACCAAAAACTGTAAGGTCTGCACTGACAGCATGTATTTCTGGGACATTCT
Source organism: Psophia crepitans (assembly GCA_013399095.1). Lineage (NCBI taxonomy): Eukaryota > Metazoa > Chordata > Aves > Gruiformes > Psophiidae > Psophia > Psophia crepitans. Next base: position 22,054 of record VWZZ01007157.1, read on the forward strand.
TAATTTATGAAGGTTGGTTGTTGCTCAGAGATTCAATGCTTGTTGCCTATGCAGATAAGTAGAGCTATTTTCTTCCTGTTCTTCCTGTAATACTTCTTTATGCATTCAAGTGTTTTGGAAGGCATCTAGCAATGCACTTTGATTTCTGTTATTGCAGAAGAAATTTCTTTTGCACTGAGTAATATTTTTTAACAGATAAGGCCATTCAGAATAATTAAGATAACCCAAAGAGATCCAGCTACTCGCTATAGTTACCTTCTTCATGGCTAGTAGTGCAGAAAAAATATGGTCAGGGTGATGTGCTACCATGCAGGGCTCACTGCCTTAGTCCATACGGAGACAGACCATAAGAGGAAGGGTATCACTGCATCATGTGTGCCAGCTCTACGAAGAACAACTTCAGTGTCATATCGCTGGGGTCCTCATAGCGCTGCACTCCTTGTTGCAGTTGGAGCGCGGTCTAGAAACATCTGCATAAGACAGGTTCAGGTTATTCACTTGGGTTCAAAGTCATGAGACAGTGTCTGTGCTGGCTCTGGACTTTGGTCCCCAGAGCAGCGTAGCTACATCCATACTGTCTGGCACCCAAGCTAGTCTGACATGCATGAAACCAGCTTGGGTGTCTGCACCTGCAGCACTTTTCTATGTGAGACCACTGGAAAGCGGCAAGGTGACTATATGCCTTCCAGCCGCTCCTGGCAGCCTGCTTAGCTGCTCTATGCAGAGCTCAGGGTATTCTTTGGTGGCTGCTCATCTCTTTAGCTGTTTTGCATTCATTAAGCTTACTTTTGTCTTCTTTCTTCTGCTGCTTCCTGTTACATCATTTTGCTATTGCTGTTATTCTCCCTGCTTTGTAAGTAGGTCTCTCATGGTTTTGCATGTTTTGCGTTTTGCAGCTGCTGTTATGAAACTGAAGCAGCTCTTCAGTTGTAGCTGAAATATTGAGTGTTCCTGTCTGTATTGGGTCTGGCTGAGGTGGAGTTAATTTTCCCCACAGCAGCCCTCACAGCGCTGTGCTGTGCGTCGGTAGCCAGCAAGGTGTTGGTAACACAGCGGTGCTTTGGCTACTGCCGAGCAGCGCTGGCACAGCACCGAGGCTGTCTCGCTCCAACATTCCTCTCCAGTTCTCACCAGCAGGCTGGGGGTGGGCAGGACCTTGGGAGGGGACACAGCCAGGGCGGCTGGCCCAAACTGACCAAGGGATATTCCATACCGCATGGCGTCTGCTCAGCAATAAAAGCTGAGAGAAAGGAGGAGAAAGAGGGGACAATCATTATTTATGTTTGCCTTCTGGAGTAACCACTATGAGTACTGAAGCCCTGCTTCCTGGGAAGTGGTTGGGCATCGCCTGCTGATGGGAAGTAGAGAATAAATCTTTTGGTTTTCCTTTGCTTCCATCTGCAACCTCAGCTCTTGCTTTATTAAACTACCTTTATCTTGAGTCATGCTGTATTTTCCATCTTAATTTCTTCCCCCTGTGTCCTGCTGAGAAGGGGAGTGACAGAGCGGCTTGGTGGGCACATGGCATCCAGTCAGAGTCAACCTACCACACTGTGCTTTGCTGGTGGATTACTGGAGGTGTCTACTGGCCCTCTCCATTTAAATGAGCTTCCACTTACATGCTAGTGTCATGACTGTGTTTGCCAGCCAACAGGGCATGTACATTTGCCTGTAATTGTTAGATTTTCCAGAAATACCTTTTTGCAGCACACTCTGGAGAGTTTAATGGCATTTTACGTAAGTACAGCTCTGTGAACCAACAGCGTGTTCACACAGCAAAATTTGACTCAATCTTTCACCATTTTGATTAGACTCAGAACCAGTCCAAACCTGCCCAAGATTTTAAACAAACCATCATTGTTATTTTGCATTAAAACTGCTACCTAGGCAGTAGATATCATCCCTGAAGACCTCAAGGAACACATGCTGTAGCAAGTTATAACAAGAACCTCACTNCGGGATGTAAACAGCCGCGATAACAAACGCAGTACTTTACCGACCGACGACCCGACAGACCAGACGGACCAGAGGCGCAGCCCGCAGCGAGACCGTCCCGGAGCAGCCCCGGGCCCCTCCCGGCCAGTCCCTTTATAGGGGCGTGACGTCACGTGGTGTGGAATAGCGGCCGGCCCGGCCCGGCTCACCTGGCCCGGGCCTGAGCATTAACCCCGGCCTGGCCAGAGCCAGGACACTCACCTTTTCTGGTTTTAAAATAGGTTTTCAGTATTGCGTGGTTGTTATTTTTTTCTGATCTAGAAATAAGCTCCAGAACGGAGGGGCTCTCCCCGAGTCAGTGCTCCCTCTGCTTCCAGCAGCACTGAGGCAGCGCTGCCAGATACCCATCACAGAAATTCTGGAAGTGGACAACAGTGATTTTTGTTCCAATGTATAATTTGATCTAACTGTGCCACTTACTAATAGTAATTTTAAGGATATTAAAAGCTCTCTATCCAACCAGACATTTTAACAGTTTCCCTTATTAATCTCACATTCATCAATTCAATTTTCATTACTCATGTGGTCTGCAGGACTTTTCAGGACCTGACTTTCTTCAGTGTTTTGGCAAAAGGCCAACATATTCTTTGGACCAAGCTGATCTCTTGTTGAGGGCAGCTGGGCTCCCAGTATTTCTTTCAGCAGCAAGACTACAATGGGAAATCCTCTGAGCCCAGAGGTGTTGGGTGTGGATGAAAATACTAGAGCTTGTCTAGCAACAGAGCTACCTGGGGTTTATCATCTGGCACTGACCTGCTAAAAAACCCCATTATTATCCATTCCCAAATCCTCTCTCCTTGACTGTGTCTTTTTAGGAATGCTGTGAGAGGTCACGGTGGGTAAACTCCAGTTAGTCTCACAACTCTCGCAGAAGATCATCTAAGTAACTGGATAAGCACTCCTCCCTCCACTCTCCCCAGATTTAAACACTTGCGGTATCTCAGTCATAGATCAGCTGGATGAAGATTCCTAGTTCCCAGAGCACCTAGGTAAAAGGTCTAGTAAAACCTTCATGATCGATGTAATTTATGCTTGCTTAGCATCTCCAAAGGGATGCATTTGCTAAGAGCAGCAAAATGTGAAAGCCAGCTGTATTATAAGGCATAAAGCAAATGCTAATTTGTCTGTAAAACTGCAGTCATGATCTAATGCAAATACTCCTTTTTCCGCAGTGATGTGCTACCTGCACAAGTTGTGGGACTAAATTGCTTGCAGGCATTGATTTCATCCCCACTAATGCAAAAGGTTTGTGAGATATGTAAGTGTGGGATTTAGTCCAGATTAGTTGATTTTAAAAGGAAAAATGATGAAGGATCTTCATCCCCAGCACAATTCTCCTTGCTGAAAAGAATGTACGGAGTTCTGCATTTCTGAACATACAGAGAATCAGACAAATTGACACAGTTTTCATCACCAAGCTCCTTCTCACCAAGCGCCCCACAAATATCTCTTCTCAGGATCATACTGCTATGTTTGTTTAGACTGCTCTGAGGTCTGCCTACCTCTTTCACCATCTGGACTATCTCTCATCCTTCCAGATGCCACTGGATCAAAACAGTTCTTAGTAAAGCCCATGGTAGTTCCTGAGAAACTTCTGAGCAGCTGTCATTTTTCTTCCTTATAGGCAGGGATATTACCAGTGTTTTGGGTAAGAAGGCTGCCTTAATCTCTGCTTCCAGCACAGACAGATTAACTTGTAGGCTTCTTGCAATACTCTCAGATGAAAAATTAAGGTTACTTCCAATTATTTCAACTTGTTTATCCAGCTTGTAATCACATTAAATTACCAGTGATCTCATAAACAAAGTTTTCCCATTATTTAGCCTAATATATAGCAATTATGTCATTTGCTATGTGTTCATTAGACATTTTTAGCTGAAGGACAAGCCCAGAAGGATTTCTCGTACTTCATTTATTTTTGAATGTCATCCTTACACTGTGTCTTCCATTCTATGCCTGGAAATCAGAGTCAAACCCCCCACCACCACCACTGGAGCCCCAGCTATATGCTGCAATTCCATTACTCTGCTGAAGAAAAAGAAATGCCCTTAACAATACTGATGTTGCCACAGCTCAGCATCGGAAATGTCCCCAGCCCAATAGACAAGAAGTTCAAGAGGGAACAGCTGCAAGTTGCATCAGGGGAGGTTCAGGTGGGAGATCAGGAGAAATTTCTTCTCGAAAAGGGTGGTCGGGCATTGGAATGGGTTGCCCAGGGCGGTGGTGGAGTCACTGTCCCTGGGGGTGTTTAAGGAAAGGTTGGATGTGGTACTTAGGGACATGGTTTAGTGGGTAATAGGTGGTGGGGGGATGGTTGGACTAGATGATCCTTGAGGTCTCTTCCAATCTTAATGATTCTGTGATTCTATGATTCTATGACTCTATGACAAAGCATTACTCATTGCAGCATAGCGTCTGAAATGATTTCAGATTTTCTGATTACGTGTACATCCAGGAGCTAGTAACAGCTTCACCTCAGCATAATGCCTGGAAACAATCCAAAATTATGTAGGCTCTTCTGGAGAGGTATAAAGAGGTGTTTTCACCCCTTGGAAACTCCCAAGGGCCATGCAAGTCAATGGGACCTCTTAGTATTTTGCTCCCCTTTGCATGGTTGCTGATGACTGCAGGAGGTGGAAGGCAGGAGAGAATGAGGACCAGGTGCCTGAGGTGTGTTTGGGTACCAGTACCACCACTGCTCACTTGTTTCAAATAGGACAGGGAGTGCTCACTAGCACCATGACATCAAATCCTTGCTCTTTTATCAATTGTCTTCACTTGTGTTAGATTCATCTTAAACACAGACAGATCAAAGAGCAAACACATGCTTTTCATTTCTGACTGGGCGGTCTACCATATGTGAGAAACTGTGGTTGAAGATTGATATGTGTCAGCTAAAGTGAACTGTTAGGCTCGTGGAGCTATTTACAGTAGGTGAGGATGTCTCTAAAGCTCTTTTCTTCCCAGATGAAGATTTTCTGCCGTGATACATGCCCTGGCACACTGTGCTGCAGTTCTAGCAGTGAAAGTAAAACTTGTGGTGATATGTGAAAAGCCTGGTGAACCTGCAGTAGTGCTAGAAGATAGGAAGGGGTCCACAGGCAGTGGTGGATAGAGGTTACAATAGGTACAGAATGGTTGAGGTTGGAAGGGACTTCTGGAGGTCATTTGGTCCAACCACCTGCTCAAGCAGGGCCATTTAGAGGGAGTTGCCCAGGACCTGGGCAGCCTGCGCCAGTGCTTGGCCATCCAGTGTTTCCTGATGTTCCAAAGGGGCCTCCTGTGTTTCAGTCTGTGCCCATTGCCTCTGGTCCTGGGCACCACGAGCAGAGCCTGGCTCCTTCCTCTTTACCCCCCCCCATCAGGTACTTACACACATTGGTAAGATTTCCCTCCTGAGTTTTCTCTTCTCGAGGCCAAACAGTGCCCGCTCTCTCAGCCTTTCCTCAGAGGAGAGATGCTCCAGTCCCTTAATCATCTTTGTGGCCCTTTGCTGGACTCTGTCCAGTAAGCCCATGTCTTGCTCATACTGGGGAGCCCAGCACTGAATTCAGCACTCCAGTGCTGAGTCGAGGGGAAGGATCACCTTCCTCAACTTGTTGGCAATGCTCCTCCTGATGCAGCCCAGGACAGCATTAGCTTTCTTTGCTGCAAGGGCACATTGCTGGTTCACCTCCATCTTGGTGCTCACCAGGACACCCAGCACATTTTCTGCAAAGCTGCCTTCCAGCCGGGCAGCCCCCAGCACACCTTGGTGCCTGGGGTTGTTCCTCCCCAGGTGCGGGACCCTGCAATTCCCCTTGCTGAACTTCATGAGGCTCCTGACAGCCCATTTCCCCAGCCTGTTGAGGTCCCTCTGGATGGCAGCCTGACCCTCTGGTGTATCAACCACTCCTCCCTGTTTTGTATCATCAGCAAACTTGCCAAGGGTACATGCTGCCCCATCATCTAGATCATTAATGAAGCTGTTGAACAGGGTTGGATCCAGTATTGACCCCAGGGTACACCGCAAGTTACTGGCCTCCAACTAGGCTTTGTGCCACTGTTCACCACCCACTGGGCCCAGCCACTCAGTCGGTTTTCAGTCCACCTCACTGTCTGCTCACCCACCCCATACTTCAAAAGCTTTTTTACGAGGATCTCATGGGAGACAGCCTCAAAAGCCTTACTGAAGTCCAGGTAGACAATACCCACTGCTTTCCTCTCATCTACCAGGCTAGTCCATGCCTTAAGAAACTTTTGATCAAGAGACCTTGAAAGTTAGCTTCTCCACTATTTCCTAGGTTGAAGAGTTCTACAAAGAAAGCTTATATGGCCAGGTCCCTTTGTAAACTGAAATCTGTGTTTAAATCTGAGAAGATTTAGTGGTCTCGACAGCCCAGACACAAGGTATTTTTTCTGTATGAGGGAAGAAGCTGTTATCACATTCCTGTTTCTCTACAAAGTGATTGCACATCAGTGCAGCTGACAAAACCAAGCAACCATACTGCTCCACAAGTTGGAACATTTCTGCACATAGGAACAGAGAAACAACACGCTCCCAGAAGGATCTGTCGTGGGTGGAAACTTAAGCCAGTGCATTTGCAATGAAAAGAAAAAGCAAGCCAGTTCTAGAAGAGCAAAATATTTTTAGTTGGAGAGGGTACAATAAAAGAAGAAAGCATCTACATTTTTTAGCAAAAAGAAGAGCAGCATATGGTAAAACTGTCTAAGAAAGTTTGAAGGCATCAATGGGTGGGAAAAGTGAAGAAAGCAGAACCAGAATGTAAATGGCTGTGACGGGCTCCACAAACTGAAACCCTTGCTAGCAATTGTGAAGGTCAAGGCAAGTTTCCACAGAGGACTGAAAGAACAATTCCTCAGCCTAATCCACAAACAGGTAAGAAAGCCTGGGGCCCAGGGCAAGCCCACTCACCTTTTGGAATTACATTACTGAAGGAAAATGCATTACATCCAAGGAAAAATTCAGAGTAAAGCGTCGTCATTTCAGCAAAGAGGCTTTCCATGGATCCATTTTCACTAAGCCACAGCCTGACTGTTGAAGGATAACTATTCAGAAACACTAGAGATATCTCAATATTCTTACAATTTGCCGTTGACAGTGAGATGGTGACCTGAGATATAACATGATTTCTATGTTCTGGGACCAAGTCTTCCATGAAACCAAACAGCACAAGGTGTTACAGCGCTACCACTACTGCCCTGATGGGGTGGATCACATAAATCTAAGCTGAACCTCACAGCCTGTGACCCTCTATCTGTGTTATTTAATTTGAACCAAACTATGTAAATATCACACATCTCTCACTTGTTCTTTTTTTTTTTTTCCAAAAAAAAGGGAGGTTTTTGAAGTCTCCTCTCTGTCTCTTCTTGTTTGCATTTTTCTCTATGTGCTGACTGCATTCCTTAAGGTCTCCAGTAAGGCCGGTATCTGCTTTCTCTTTCTTTTGTGGTTTTTTTGGTCAATTTATAGAGAAAACTTTACAAGTCCGTAAGGTTTCAGTAATATGTCTATCTGAAGGGTGAACTGGTGGCCCACCCTGTCCTCCAAGGTCTGTAAGAAAAAAATCACACATAGTCAGAATTTTATCTAATATTCTACTCTGCAGTCAAAACAATGCTTTAGGTGCATCAGAACTCTACAATGATCTTTGCTGCAACAAAGAGGGAGGGCCACAAAGCTGATCAGGGGGCTGGAGCACCTCTCCTACGAGGACAGGCTGAGGGAGTTGGGCTTGTTCAGCCTGGAGAAGAGAAGGCTCTGGGGAGACCTAATTGCCGCCTACCAGTACCTGAAGGGGCCTACAGGAAAGCTGGAGAGGGGCTGTTTACAAGGACGGGGAGTGACAGGACAAGGGGGAATGGGTTTAAACTAAAAGAGGGGAGATTTAGATTGGACATTAGGAAGAAATTCTTTCCTGTGAGGGTGGTGAGGCACTGGAACAGGTTGCCCAGAGAAGCTGTGGCTGTTCTCTCCCTGGAAGAGTTCAAGGCCAGGTTGGATGGGGCTTTGGGCAACCTGGTCTAGTGAAGGGTGTCCCTGCCCATGGCAGGGGGGTTGGAACTGGATGATCTTTGAAGTCCCTTCCAACCCAAACCATTCTGTGATTCTGCGATTCTATGATTCTATGATCATAATGATGTAATTAGATGACCGGCAGAATGCATTCTGCTTTAATAAACAATTGACACCCCTGAGTGGAAATTCAACTGCACATTAAATCCTGATTTCTAAGCAGGACTTTAATACAATAGCCAATTCCTCAAACTAACCCTGCTGTCCTACTGTCTGCTTTTAAGTTAGCCAGTTTGACACCCTTACAATTTCTTTATCTGCACTCCTCTATCCTTTTTTCCCTTAGGACTACATCAAATCTTCATTGGTCTCACACAAAAAATCTGTTGGATCTGCAATTAATGATACTCTTAACTAAGGCCCCGAAATGTCTATTTAAACATACATCCAACTAACAGAAAGCACAAACCATTATAAATTGCAGACTAAAGTCAGTTTCAGAAGTTTTTGAAATCTGTCCTACATAATATTCGGTTGTGAAACTCCACCAGATGAAGAATTGAGACTAAGAAGTTATGATGCACTTCAAAAACTACTGTAGCAGAAAGTTATCAGATGACCTCCTTCCTGTTAAGGATAAAGATCAGGTACATCATCTTCCTGTTGCTTTTCAGAGGTATTTTCATGTAACTTCTGGTGTGAATCACAAGCTTATAGCCTCCTCCAGTATTCAGTCACCTGGATTGATATTTTTACGACCATAAAGGCAAGTCTTATTCTTTACTTATAGCTCAGCACTCACCTTAGTCTCATACATCCTAAAGTTCATGTTAAAGGGAACTATAGCCGCAATACATTTATGACAAATAACGGTTTTTTGTAACACCCTCCAGCTAATTATTAAATAATTATTTCTATAGGTACACAGGAAATGGAAAAAAAAACAAAACCAACTTAAAATCTTAAGTGCTTCTTTCAACACAGTATTTTAAATATACTCTCCATCAGTCCTGTGGATTTATCCTGTGCTTTGCTGGTAACAGAGGTAACTGATGAAAGTGATGGGAGACCTGATTAGTCTCATGCATGAAGCGTGAACCTCCCAAAGCTGGCTTGTCTAATGGTCTGCTGCAGCCTGACATGTTTCACCTCATGCATTCCTTCTCCTGCCTTCGAATCCTGCCTGACAAATTGGCTCATCAATTCAGGTTGAGAAGTAGGGGAGACACTGCCTGCTCAGAGAAGATTCTCTGAAGGACACAGTTCAGCAAAAGACTTGCATTTTAATTCCTCCTCCAATATGTGACTGGACACTGGTGCTTACATGACATGACAGAGAGGGACACATCTCCCAAATATGACCTAATTCTATGAGCAAGGGAGATCTTAGCTGAAATACATCTAGTTCACAGCACTGTGACCTGGAAGTACAGCTGGGTGGGAAGTGACAGTTGTCACACAAAAATCAAGGAATATAAACTATTAAGCTTCCTAGCATTAAATCTTATTTAACAGAATAGTTTAAATCTACTTTTAGAGAGGGCCTTTGTGCTTTTTCCCTGCCCAGTGCTCCCTCCCCCAGCTGAAATCAAATATGAAGCCTCACTACTATAAATCGGCAAAACGAAAACAGAAATAAGGCTTATGATGAGAGAAAGAAAAAAAAATAATTTAGTAGCGTTAAAGCCTTTTATGACTGAGGCAGCACAGATGTTATACATTTGTCCCAGCCCTTGTATCCTGTTTTGAAAACCAGCCACAGATTTTTGATTCACCAGTCACGGAGGGGCTTTAGGGTATGTGGTTCTTCCCTCACTCCTTGATGCCTCCAAGGGAATGGACCAGTGAATTGACCTGGGTTACAACTGCTGGCAAAACAGAAACAAGACTATTTTTGACCTGGATCAGTTCCCTGATATGGTTCACCATCTTGCTGTACAAACAGCACAGCTGAGGGTGTGGTGTGAGGGGAAATGGGCAGCCGGGAGCAGGAGACCTTTCAGACAGCACTGTCTTTACAGCCCATGTTTCGTGGTACTCAGCTTGTCATGAGGCACCTGTTAAAATCTGAAATTTTTCTCACTGCAAAAACCCTTTTTTTTTTTTTTTAATGGGATGCTTAAATAGGTGGCTGCACGCTCCCCACACTACAAAGGGCACAGGTGATGATGCATGCATGCTCCTGTCATGCTGCAAAGCCTGGAACTTCCCCTCCAAACAGTGATCGAAGCAATGTGCTTAAATATCAAGTGATAACCACAGTTACCTGAGGTGAAGCCTTAATATCTAATAATTTTGTTTAAATGCCATTCACAGTATTCTAACTGTTAATTACTACTGTACAGACCATTGCAGTGTGTACTGACTGTGTAGACCTTCAGTTAACAATTAGGACAACAAATTATGGCTCAAAATATTGTGTGGCTATGTCAACTAAAGAGTAAAAAGATTGCTGCTAATCTAAAGTAGGAGACACATACAATGTCAGAGGAGAAGTAGGAACACCAGTAAAGTTATATAGACTTTTCCTTCGAATGTTTAGTAAGTTGAGGCTTTGTAAGAAAGACCCTGGAGCAGACCTCACCTGAGCTCATGTTCGTGCTGAGCATCCTGTCCGCGGGTGCACTGAGGCCATCACTGCCCTGCAGTTCTGCATCTGAACCCCAAGATGAGACTTAGCCTACCTGGGTAAAAACATACTAGTGTTTCTTAAAACACTATAAGAATTTCAATGTTACTTTATTATTGTTGGGATTATGAAAACATTTTTACCTAATTCTTCACATTATATTGGTACATTAGATATATTTTAACTTAAAAAAGGACATTTCTGAGCCCTTCTTTCTACCGCTCCTCCTGATCCACTGACTACTCCTTTTGTTGTGCCAATATAAATGCTTTTATGGGGAAGAGAACGAAAAAAATTTGGCAGGGTGGATTACAGTCCGATATTTGTTGATGAGATCAAGCAAGACCAAGTCCAAGAACAAAGGATATAGCTGCAGCAAAGCAGGGACTGTTACATGAATCAGGCAGTAATGAACATTTCCCACCAATTCGGTTAGACTCTTTCTAGAAGGAAGCTCATGGTCAGGCTCTTGTGCTTGCTGCCCTATTCTGCCCCACAGAAGCATTTTAAGCTACTCCACATCGTAACAGCCAACTTGTGACATGGAGCTAGGACAAAACTGTTTTCTTACTCGACTCACAATATTAATGCTCCTGTGCTATGTACCGAATATCCACTAATGGTGGTTCACCCAGCTGCGCAAAAGCAGAGGTTCAGATGGGGAGGAGGACACCCACCTGACTCAGAAAAGCCTGGTGGCAGCTGGGCCTGTTGGTGCAGGGTGGTCTCAACAAGACACTGAAATGCAGTCTCTTATGTAATACGTATGGAGTGAGTAGAACTGAAAAAGATCACAAGGTAGCGGGTGTGACGTTATATTGGGTTTACGTGGCAAGGTTTTGGAAACAGGTGGGCCACAGGGGTGGCTACTGTGAGAAGTTGCTAGAAGCTTTCCCCATGTCTGATAGAGTGAATACCAGCCAGCTCCAAGACAGACCCACCACTGGCCAAGGCAGAGCCCATCACTGACAGTGGTGGTGCCTCTGGGATAACAGAGTTAAGATGGGAAAAACAATCTAGCAGAAGGTTTTGCAGCCAGAGAGAG
>VWZZ01007158.1:0-16055 GCA_013399095.1 Psophia crepitans
TTCTCTGGACACGCTCCAGGGAGCGTGTGTCCTCCATTAGGTGCGCTGTCCTCCATATTCAAAAAAACCCAGCAACAAGTATTAGTTTTCTCTTCAGATATATTTAAAACCCCACCAGTAACCATGCTTGCAAAGAGCTGGCACACTGGGAACAAACACATTTTCCCAAGGAATTGAAGAGCCTTCCCGTGTGCTACAGCCAACCGACGCATTGCCCTGAAGGGTTTATAGTTCTCAGCCTCTCTTGTGTTTTACGCTTTCTTTCTCTTCCCCTTCTGCCTGCTCACACCTTTAAAGCCAAGTCCTCTCTCCTTCAGCATCGTTCAGGTGGTGTAACAGCATCTGATCTCCTTCAAGCTCATGTCTTTTTTCTGTCTTCTGTCTCTCCTTTTCATTTTTTCCTCTCTTCTGTCCTCGTTTCTAGTCAGAGATGTAATCATCTCCTTAAACGTGTCATTTCTGCAAAATGGAGAATGCCTGTGGTCGCCACCTCCGCTTCCCCTTTGCCTACTTTCTTTTTTCACTCCCCTCTGAAGATCTCTGCACACGGAACCTGCAAGCGCCATCCCCGGGACCAGGCTGAGCCCCGAGGCAAGGAGGGGTGGCGGCTGAGCCTGGCTGTGCTGTGTGGAGCTGCCCTCCTGCGGAGGCTGCGGCCCCTGACCACCGTGCCTGCTGGATGGGGTAAAGCTGGGAAGCTAACAGCTCGGCGCAGGGGTACGCCAGCGCTGAGCCCTGCTGGGCAGGCAGCGGTGGTGGCGATGCCCCCTGGCCACGTCGGTGCCTCCTGCGGTTTCGGTGAGGTGGCAGAGGCAGCCATGCCTCCTGTGGTTCTTGCTTCCAGCTGCACCCGCGCTCCTGCACCAGGGCCAACCACAACGGCAGCCTGCGGCCAGCACCCAGCCATGGGGGGGGTGTGCTCAGAGTCTGGGCCCCCACTCCCACCTCAGGCAAAACCCAAGGCAATGGCTACCGCACGCAGCCGCGGAGCCGGGCTAGTGATCCCCACGCTCTTGCCCCCGCCAAGGCCGAACCCTGAGGCGAAGGCACCTTCGGAGGCTGGAGGACACATCTCACTGTTGCGGGGCCTGCCCAGCACTGACCGGCACCCTGCCTCGTGGGACATCAAACCCACTCGCTGCTACCAGCCGGGGCCAGCCGCCGCTTGGAAAGCTGCAGCTTTCCCTCTGAGGGGGGAAGATGTGAAGCGAACATACGGGCCCAAGCAGGGTGAGGGTGAAGGGTGCAGCCTGCCCCGCTGACCCATTCAGCCCCGCAGTGGCTCCTCCTGCCCGAGGTCTCCCCCAGACCCCAGTACATGTACACGCCATCCGCTTTCACTTACAGCTACGTTAGTGCCATTCACATAACGATTTTAGCACCTACACCTCTTTGTTCTTCCAGCCTTGAATTAAAACCAACAACCGACCCACCCCCTCCTTACGGAACTCCTGCAAAAATATGTCATTAATGTACTAAAGCAAATAAAAATAGACCCAAGAAAACTGGTTGTATTTCTTATATACCAAATAGAACGAGATTTAAAAACCCTTCTGATTTCAAGAAATACTTTAAAAAGGGAGAAATAACTGCAGCAGCTGCATTCCAAATCTTGCATATCACAACTGCAATGGCATTCCTCCTTCTACACACAGTTGTAGATATTTTTAAAGAAACTACTTGTAACACACTGTTCATCTAAATACTCACAGCTCCCATCCTGTCAAGGCTCAGGCACCTGAAAAACCCCTGCAGGCGAGCTACCCCAGCCAGCGAAGCAGAGCGGCTGGGCGCTGCGGCAGGCACGTACCCTGCGCGCTCAGCGCCTGCACGACGTCGGCGCACGCAGAGCCCCTGCCCCAGTGGGCGCTGCCTGACGAACCGGCGTGACGAGGCGAACGAGCCCCTGCTGCCCACACCTCTGGCCAGCTCCGAGGCAGGGTCAGGAACGTGGTGACAGGCAAACCAACGGTAATTATGATCAACCACTGCATGGTTAATCCAGCCTGTTACGGGTCATTTGGGTATGAGAGATGTGAGCTTATACCCAATAAAGTTCCCCCCCAGTATAAAATCTAGCCGTCCATAGTTCAAATAAGAGACGTGGCATAAAAAAGCAGCCAGAAATTCTGGTATTCTGGACATTAACCAGTACAACTGGCACCTCTCCTGAGGAAGAGCCGTTTACTTTGACATAAAGAAGCCGTATCAGCCTGCAGTGGATAATTAAAAACAAACAAACAAAAGCCCAAACCCAGCACTTCAAGGAGGTTTTAAAATAATTCCCAGGTCAGTTTTTTCTGCATTTTTGAAATCAGTATTGGAATTAACAATCTGCGTGACTCAAAATTTTTTTTAAAAAGTCAGATGAGCAACAGCACATCAATTTGCACTTTGGACCACTCATCTCTATTCAAAGTAACCAGGTCCATAAAAAACCTTAATTGTTTACAGCTACTTTGATTAAAGCCTTTTAGGGTACCGGCGATCGGAAAAGGCCCTGACAGCTGCCCGGTGGCTGTCCCTCGGGTCGCAGCCGCTGTGAGCATCTCCCAGGGCCTGCCCCACCGAACCACAGCTACAGAGGGCCGCTACACGATGGCAAGGTAAGGGGAATCGCCGTGAGGCCCCTGAAGAAGGCAGAGTATATAAACCAGACTTTGACTCCCTGTACAATTTAAGCTTATTTCAGGCAATCTCCCGGTTTTGGGAAAGTCATGTTCCAGGAAAGCTTTAACACAGCAATCCATGATCTAATACACTGAATACTGTTGCCAAAAAGCCGGTATTTCTGCCGCCTCACAATGGCATTCTTACCTTTGCCAATTTATTTATTTGAATGATACAAGCAGCTGTACCGCAAACAAAAGTCAGCTGCATCACACTGTGCAGGCATTTACATTTTGGTTTATATATAATCACTGTGCCCTTCTCCCTCATGTACCAATCTAGATACTTCTGAAAAATCATGCAGGCTATTTATATGGCTGGTCTTATTTTCCAATTTATGTGACAGCACCCATTCTTCTCTCATTTGAGTCACCAGGAAAACCGCTGATTTAAAAACAATAAATGTTATACACATGTTTCTACTTGTCTCCCTTCAGCTTTACTCACGATGCTTTCAGACAGGTCCTCTCGCTGTGCTAGCGAACGGCCAGTTCAGCGTGCTACATCTTACTGGGTTGCCATTTCAGTATTCCTGAAAGCCGTTTCCCCGGGCTGAGCGAGGTCTGCCAGCTCCGCTCCCGAGAGCGATGCCGTCCCAGCCCCCTCTGGAAGAGCAGGTCGAGCTGGCGGCTGCATCGGGGCCACGTCCAGGTCCAGAGGCCGCAGCACAGAGGGTGCATTTCAGCCCACGCCGGCTGACTGATCCCACCACCCGGGCTGCTGCCTTGCGCTCCTCTCCCGCTTCGTTTCAGGCCCTGAGCAATACCTTCTTCCAGCGTCTGACGGTGGGCCTTGCTTAGCGCATCAACGTCTTCAATGCTTAACACACACTGTAGCTGATTTCTTGCCATTAGGCTTATTTAACAACTGCAGGCAGAAAAGTGCATTTCTCACCACCGTTACCCCATTTTCATGTGCCTAATGAGCTCAGTAAGCTTCCTCACAGGTTTCTCTCCCCCGGCACAAATGCCGCTCCCTGTATTCCACACTCCCGCAGGTGAGAGCGCAGAGCGGACACCCCGTGTTCGCTGCTCCCTTGGCACATTAACGACATTAACACTAGGAATGTTTTCTGAACACAAAATGCAACTTGCAAATACGGTGTTACAAGTAAGTTACTGGGGGGGAAAGCACTTACGTACTTCTCAACACTTCTTCCAGCAATATTTTAAACTGCTGTCCAATCCTACGCTGACAGTACCTGTGCCAGTACCATCAGGAACGTGCAGACAGCTTTACTCTCAACGCAATGAAAAGCTGAGTTGACTTTGCAGACTGGAGACTTCACTTGTGCTCTCAAGAGTTTACAATCATTTCCAAAAAAGCTAGTTTTAACTGAAGCTGCGTGGTATGACTCTTCTACAAACCCCCCTTTCCCTTCTGTTCAGTCCAGCCACAGAAGGAGATTCTGGTCAGAGTGTGCTTTTGTGGCCGGCGTACTTTGCCAGTCTGCAGCACCATGCACATTCACTTCTGTGCCACAAATGCTTGGCCAAGAGAGAAATTCCCCTGACCGACAGACCCCACCACAAGGCCCCCCAGCACCAACCGGAAATACCTCAATCACAAATTACTTCTTTTTCCCCTACGAAATGATTCCTTGCACTCAACTATCAACAGTAACCGTGCGTTCCAGGGTGCTGCAGTTTGAAAGAAAGCTGCCGTACACAGAGCCACGCGTATCCACCCGCCCACCACCGGCATGCCTTGCGCCAGCGCAGCACCCTCCTCTGCTCCATGAAACACCGAGAGCAGCCTCAGTGTTCAAAACCCAACAGGAATAAAGGACAACACAATAAATACAAAGAACTGACTCTTCTGTTTCCTCCAAGGAGCGTTTAGTTTGAGTGGCAAATCTTCAATCGTCCAGTTTGCCCCACCAGGGTTTTTCCTAACTTGCCCGCACTTCTATTCGGCTACAATCACCGCGTAAATCCGAGCTGCCGCCGAACTCAGCTCACCGCAGGGAAGATTTTACCAGGGCACTGGACAAGCAAGGACACGTTAATGCGAATGATCTTCTGAACATGCCCTGCCACCAGAACGCTGGATTACAGGCACAATTTACCATCAGAAGCTGGCTCTAAACCCCGATTCCACCACAGAAAACGGGAAGCAACAGGAGCAGCAGCCTGTCCAGCGTCAGCTCGCCCTGGCCCTCGCTGCGCGACGCGCTCTGAGCTGCTGCACGCTGGTGGCCGACATCTGCTCACAGAGCAGGACCAAGCATGCAATTTATTTTTCTCCAAGTATTTGCTTCGCCAATATCGGTTCATAGCAAGTCCCAAGGTCCCAGAAAACATTTCATTCTGTTGTTTTCAAAAGACTCGTCAGACATGCCTACTCTTGCTCCTATATACAAAGAAAAAACACGCGCTGCTCTTGACACTGCTGTGCTAGCTACCTCGCACGGCTACGATCCTGCCAGGCTCCTGTGAAGTGAAAACCCCTCCATGGGCCAGGCAAGGCTGGAAAGAGCTGTCTCAAAAATAACATGCAACCTCTCCCTCATCCAGTACAGAGGACTCGCACCAAAGTCCCACAGGATTTTCAACTAAAAGAAGAACTCACTTCTGCAACGGATTATCAGTCCGGGCTCGCAGAGCGTAGCCGCTGTTACAAACTCACCCTGGGACTCTGCTTGCTCACTTGCACACTTCTACACACGGTTATTCCTTAAATTTTTCTCCACGTATAAAGCACGGACTAGTCAAATCTGTTAAAATTCACTCTTGTGTCTTCTTGCAGTCTTAACCTAGTAACGTTTAGGATCAGTCTGTATTTATGCTTTCAAAACAGACTTTTTTTTTAAAAGGGCACACATCTAGAGAAAGGACAGGGAAAGGGAAAACAACACTGGAAAAGCTGGAAACCAAAGAAGCATTAACATTGGATGAAGAGCAGCCCTGAGGAGAAGGGCTTGGGGCGCTGGGTGATGAAAAGCTCACCATGACCCAGCTGCACTGGCAGCCCAGAAAGCCCCCCGTGTTCTGGGCTGCAGCCCCAGCAGCGGGACCAGCAGGGCCAGGAAGGGGATTCTGCCCCTCTGCCCCGCTCTGCTGAGACCCCCCTGCAGTGCTGCCTCCAGCTCGGGGAGCCCCAGCACAAGGAGGTCATGGAGCTGCTGGAGCGAGTCCAGAGGAGGCCCCGGAGATGCTGCGAGGGCTGGAGCCCCTCTGCTCTGGAGCCAGGCTGAGGGAGCTGGGCTTGTCCAGCCTGGAGCAGAGAAGGCTGCGGGGAGCCCTTGGAGCCCCTCCCGGTGCCTGCAGGGGCTGCAGGAAAGCTGGAGAGGGGCTGGTTGCAGGGCAGGGGGGGCCAGGCCAAGGGGAAGGGCCTGAAGCTGCAGGAGGGGAGCTGGAGCTGAGCTGGGAGGCAGCAATCCTTCCCTGGGAGGGTGCTGAGGCCCTGGCACAGGGTGCCCCGAGAAGCTGTGGCTGCCCCTGGCTCCCTGGCAGTGCCCAAGGCCAGGTTGGATGGGACTTTGGGCAGCCTGGGCTGGTGGGGGGTGTCCCTGCCCGTGGTGGGGGGCGCACCGGGTGGACTGAACTCCAAGGTCCCTTCCAACACAAACCCTTCTGTGATTGCTGGGGGCTAAAATGCCACAGGGCTTCTGATGTTCCTGAAGTTCAGCAGGTGGGTACTTCCCTTGGACAGCAATTCAGTCCACGAGCAGGATACAGGAAAGACTTCAGCAGAACAGAAAATAATGACCTTTACTCCTGCAAAGTGGTGGTTACCTCGTACACCTGCAGCTACCCTGGGTTTGAGTGGCTGCACCACCCACCTCCCACATCCCCGCAGCACCCTCTCTGTGCTGGCCACTTCCTGACCCCTCAGGCACCCAAGGACACCTGCCTTCTGTGCAGCCAGCATGGCAGGGTGGACAACGTGCACATCCGTGAAGGACAATTTTTATACTTTGGCATTGCTCTTTTTCAAATGTAAATCTCAATCTCACAGCATCGATGTTTGTATTTAAGCCTGGAAACTATTCCATTCAAATTTAGTGAAATCATGCTGACTGAAACTAAACGGCTTTGTTTCCTCAAAAAAATTGCTCCTTTCTTCAAATAGTACTCCCTTCCGTTTTCCTAAGTCTCTGTACTACTTCACCAAGTTAGGAATGGTCCAGAGGAATCTGGAGCCGAAGAGAGTCTTTCCAGGAACTTCATGGGACTTGAAGTGCTCTCGAGATGCAAGCTCAATCCAAACCCGCTACCCCAGCCGGCCTCTTCAAACCCTCCTGCTAAACCACCACTGTTCAAGGGCTGCTGAAGAGCGAACTTCTAAAGTGTCAGCGTTTTCCCATGGCAGCAGCACTAGTGCTCCCAGCACCCCCCTTCTGAAAAGTGAGAAAACTTTTCAGGATCCCCAGGGCTGGGAGCTGGCAGCCGAAGCGCACTGGGGCGCAAAAGGCTGCTGAGTTTAGCACTTTCATCAACCGGGAAGTGTATGCAGTAACTGGGATATAAAAAAAGCAATCTGAGGAAACAGATCCTGTTTATCACCCCAGGACATCTGCCACAGCCAGGAATGCCTCCCCTCACTCTGAGTCAGGGGCACCACCTCTCGAGGCAGGGCCCAGAAACGCAGCTCCGTTTTTCTGTAACGGAGCATATCTCGGCTCCGGGCTGATCACCCGGGCGGGCAACGCCCCGGCCAGCACCCATCAGTTCTGCCCCAGTGCCGTCCCTCGGGAAGCCACGCTGCCCACCCACCGAGGGGACGGCGACCCGGCCGGGCAGGTGGGACATGCCGCAGCGCTCTGCCGCGGCCCTGCCAGCCCCTCACCCTGCAGGGTGGCGCGGGGGCAGCACCCCGCGGGGACACACCGGAGCTCCTGCAGCTCAAACCAGCCTTGCCTGGGTACGCGACAAGTTTCCATCACAGGTACCGGTGGATCACACAAGGAGAGGTCCTTCAAGGTCTCGAGCAGGAGCTCGTCCCACTGCTTGCCATTGCTGGTGTGAAGCACTCCAGCACCACTACACCCTGCAGATGAAGTAGCTGGATTTATTATTCCTCTTTAAAAAAATCCAATTATCAGATGTTAATATTCTCCTCTATTTGATCAAAATCTTGGAGTTACTTCCAACCACCTCAACAGGGTACTTTGTACAGTTAAATAATTAGATATTGCCTAATGAAGAGGGTACACTGTAAGCAGTTCAATAAATTCAAACGTGAACACCAAAAAGGTTTTCTTATTTGCATAATCCCGTGTTTCAGTACATTACAACTGAGTGTTTACTTAAAGCTTACTTCAACAGCAGTAGCCCTTTAAGTGGCACTGTGCAAATTAAGGAAAAAGAACTCTGGATCCAAATAAAAGCATCTCTTTTGCTATTTTATACAGGGATTAACTTAAGCGCTGCTGTGCAGCCCTGGACGGAGAAACCAAAAGCCTGGGGTCCCCAGCCATCGCGTGGGGCTTGCAGTCGGGCGAGCAGGGACCAGCACCGCTGTGCTGCTCGGGCAGATTCACCTGCACAAGTCCAGTCCCTCGCGATTAAGGCTGCCAGCAAGCACGCCAATTAGCACAGCCAGCTAGACAGAGACTGGGTAAGGTGGCTTCACTGCCTTTACAGACTAGAAAGATCATCCTTTTATTTCCCCCGAGCAGTGTAGCACAAGCCGGTGGGAGGAAGCACACAGCGAGGCAATCAGTGGACAAAATCAGCAATTAGTGTCACTGCAACTGCGCGGGGTCCAGGCTCCTGCTGCTCCAAACAGCAGAGCTGACCTGGTGCCGCAGCCAGCGCTGCCCCCTCCAAGGTGCTCCCGCCGGCACCAGACTCTGCTTTCTCCCTCCTGTTCCCTTTCAAAGCAACACTGAGCAGGGAGACACAGGACAGACAGGACTAGTTTTAAATTGCTCTTCACCAAAGCTGCCAGCCCCCCCCGCCAAGTCCAGATCCTGACCAGTGGTGGGACCGTGCTGGAGCTGGTTCCCCGCTGCTGTGAAACGGGGAGAGCAGGAGAGCAGGCACTCCCACGCGCGCATCACCAACCCATGGGGAAAAACACCACAGCACAGAAGGAAACACAAGAAAACTCAGAGGATGAACAAGGCACCCATTCCCAACCCACCCCAAAACAATGCTGGTTTTTCCTCTTAACAGGGTTTTCTGGATGTGACCAAATTGGTAGGGTGGGCTGCAGGCTTGCCTTGGCTTTGGCCAGGCTCCTAGAGAAGAGGGCTCCTTCCCAGATGCTAGACACGGCTCCGACACGGGCTATTCCTGACGTGAAGCACAGACATCCAAGCAACACCCGGGGCAGTACTTCCTGAGCAGCACGCAGTCAGGCTAACACGGCTCTGCCGTCCCAAAGCAGAAACATTAAACCTTCTCCAAAGTCAAAAACCAGATGTGATCATTTGGTCTTGAATGCAATTTGTTGCTTCCAATAAATTTAAGAGAGAACCTTGGCAACAAGGCATCTGTATTTAGAAAAACAGAGCAACAGAGACTCGGGGTCGTCCCGGGAAGGACCGAGGCTGCTTCTGACCACTCATCTGAAGCCTTGGCAGAAATGACAGAACACTCTTGACATGAGGTTTTCTTATTTTACGCCTCTTCAAACTTTCCCCACAAATTATTTCAGAATTTTACTGATTTTGACTGTACCCAGCAGAGTTCCTGACTGTACGTAAGAGAAACCCACACCGGTTTCTATGACGTACAGCCTCTAAAAAAATGACAGCGCAAATGCTGCAATGCAATGTTTTAATTTTTTTTTAATTTCTAGACGTGGAGCTGAAACTACAATATGAACTCTGCACACGGTAGTGAGCCATAACTCTTTTGTCCAAACACCCGATAAGATTTCAAAATGCCATTTACATTCCCAGAGAGGAACACGCACAGTTTCGATTGTTTGGGTTTTTTAATGGACTATTTGCCGCTCAGCCTAACAATCGCACCATTTTCCCAATGCATTTGCCACTTTCCCTTTGCTTCCTCTTCTGGAGCTCAGCCTACTGGCAGACGCACAGGCTGAAGAGAAGAAAAATGGCAAATCAGATCTGAGGAATTTGAACACTGTTGATACTTTCATTTTTTTCCAAGGGTTACTGCTTTACGAGTTTCCCTGGAACCAGACGCGTGTCCCAGCCCCCGCGCTGAGCCTCGCCTCTGCGCCCTGAATGCTGCGATGGCCCGGCACTCGAGTGATGCTGGACCCCTGAAGTTAAAATCACTACAGAGTCACCTGCTCAAATGTTCTAAAACTGTGCTTCTGGATTTTCTCTCCTGCCTTAATTAAAGGACAGAGCCAATGATCTGCCATTCTCACATTATTAGTGAAATATACTTACTGTGATTTTCTTTTCTTACTATTAAAATAAATAGGGTCCTTATTTTACACCCTTAGGTAAGTATAACATGATGGGGAACAAGAAGTCAAAAAATTATTCTCTTCTGAAGCAGCGATGAAGAGAGAGATTTGAACAATTAATTCTATCTCTGAGGTAGCAGAAATAAGGTACTTGCCAAGTTCATCTAGAATAATAATGCAATTATATATTTTTAAGGCTTCTCAGTCAAAAGTGACACGTCACTACTACAGAGAACTATTTTTTACAACAGAAAAAATACGAACACACTATGTATTGGTGGATCTTAGACACAAGGCCCCGGAGCTTCAACCTCAGCCATCATCAGCAAAAAGAATTTAAAAAAAAGTAGAGAAACGTGAAAGTTCAAGACTTTTCAGCTGTTGAAGGAAGAGTAGGAAAAAGCTTTTACACTTCATCAGGACATCCAACCCAAGCATGAAGCAGCCGCCTTAGCAAGGGTACAACTTCACAGAGCAAAATTTCATGTGAAAGTTGCAGTGCCTGTAGCAAACATTAGCTCCAAAGGGAGAAACTGGTTCAGCCCAAATCCTGCTCTGTTTACCAAGTCCACTAAGTGCAGATCAGTTGGAACCAACGTAATTTGGATCACCATCCGCAGCCCGCAGAGAGCCTGCTGACTGCAGCGGAGAAGTGCCGACTGCCAGCAGCACTGACCACAACCCGAACGGACAGTCTGAGCCCACGTCCCCCCGTCCCCACCTTCTTCCTCCTTGTTTTTATCCTTTCAAAAGCACGGGGCTAGGGAAGAAGCGTGGTGGCCGAAGGATGTGGCGCACACAGACAAGCTGTGGGCAGGCTGGCGGGGCGTCCTCAGCACGTCTGCAGCCTCCCCCAAGATTTGCATTTGACATCCACCTCCCCATTGTTAAGACATCTTTATCTCAGTTTTCAGGAAACGTCAGATGACTCATCTGTCGGAACATCTGATGAAGTTAATGTAATTTCAGGAATGAAGCCTACTTAAGCGTATTTTTCCAAGCAAAAAATGAAGAAAAATGTTTTTAAATTATGCTAAAAATCTAATTTCTGTTGCAAACTGGTTTCCTGATTTAGGAACTCAAGAGCTTATTTTTGCTGTAGACAGTTTAACAGGCTTTTAGGCATCCAAATTTAGGAAAAAAATCCTACGGCATTTAAACAATGCAGAGCCAGAGCTGGAGCTGACTCAGCCGCTCAAACGCACAATTTGCATATACTACATAATCATTCTTGTTTTAAAATTATCCTCCTAATATATAAGGGCTCGATTATCCCACACGCATTTATCTTGATTAACGCACTACCCTAAGGACAGCCTTGCAGTTTTCATTAGGACTAATTACGAAGCAGGGCATTCAACAGAGGGATGACAAAGCCTTGCTCTGATTGACGTGGCCCTGACCTCTTCCCTGCACTAACTCCGCGAGGTCGCAGAGACGCACGTGCCTTCCTGCTCCTCCGCACGCGAGCTCACAGGTAACAACCGCTGCCCGTTACCAACTCAGAGCTGAGAATGGAGTGGTCAGGTGCGCGCGCAGGACGCGGTTCCCCCGACCGAGCGCCCAGCCCAGCGCTGCAGTGCCACTGGCCCCAAGCAGCCCCTGCTGAGGACGGTACCTGCGGGCTGCAACGCAACACAGAGGGGAGACTCTCAGGAGCTGATGTCCCCTCTTTTTCCTCTACACCAATATATACAGTTTTTGCTTTCATTTCACAGGGAGAAAAAAAATAAAAACAATATTTTACCTGAGCTGAAAGTTCCCCTTCTGAAATCTATTTTTACCTCCTCCGAGCAGAGCAGATGAGCTGCACTCGCTTGCGGCTGGCCGCATGCTCCATCCCTGCACAACATCCGCGGAGGACACCCGGGACGGGGGCCAAAGTCTGCTGGGCAGAGCTGAAGGGTACTGCCATTTCACGGGGTCCCCGCAGAAACTATTTGCTTTGCCTGTTTATGTTCTAAATATAGCTGAGCACAGGGGCCGTCTCCAGCCCATGAGCAAGCACTGCTAGCGGGGCTGCGGCTCTCTGCAGCAGGGCCGCTCACCTGCCCGACGCCAGCTAACAGAAAGCGCCCTTCCCAAGACACGCTGACACTAGTTCTTGGGAGTGCAGTGAGCAAAAGATGCACTCGGAGCTTGTAAAGAAAAACTGAGTGACTAAATGTCTGTCTAATGTCCACGAGACAATGCAAGAATAGCTGTTTAGTTAGTACTAATATTAGATACCTTTATAAGAAATCAAGTATTTTAATGTTAAGGTCAATTCTTAGGTGCACCGCTATTTCAGTTAAGAGCAAGGACACTGCATCCACGCTGAATGACTAAAATATTAAAAACTGCTGTTGAATGTCCTAATCAAAAATCCTTTTTTTTCCCTATGGTAAACTATTAACTCATCTTGCAGGGTCTACACACATCTGGTACCACATTTCCCTGAACTGTTTTGGCAAAACCCCTGAAGTTTGTGTTACTGCAGACAAGGTAACACAGTAACGAGCACTCACACAACAACTGCCACACACCTGAAACCACCACAAAACCGAGGGACTGCTGTCCTGCCCGGCGGGGGGCGGGGAAGGCAGCGCGGAGCTCTGCCGCTGTCTGGTCACCAAAGCTCTCTGCGCACTTACAGAGGCTCTTTAACTAACAAGCACCAAGGCAGGCTCTGCCGCGCTCCGCGGGCTGCGGGGAGGGTCGTGCCGGGCCCCAGCGCCGCGCCGGCACACGGAGGAAGCCCCTCAGCGGCCACCAAACCTTCCCAGCAAACCTTCCCAGTAGACCTTCCCACGTGAACGCCAGTGAACGCGCCTGGTAAGCGGTGTGGTTTTCAATGGCAGATTCCTTCCCAGCTTCCAACTCGGCTCTGGCGCTGACCCTACGTGGGCTCCAGAAGCCTTCTCTGTGGAGGGTCCTGCAGCTGGAGCGTCACCTACAGCTACTACCCACAGCTCTGTACAAAGGTGGTAACGATCTCCTTCATTAAGAAAGGAAACAGAAGAGCCCTGCTCATGGCAAGAGAGGAGCCAGCCATGCCAGGGGAAGCCCGGCCAGTCCCCGGTTTGTCTCCCACTCAGACACAAGCCCATGCTCCTGCTGCAGCTCCAGCACTGCCAGGCCCCTCACCCAGCACTGGGATCCCATGGCGCTTCCAGCGACATCACGAGTCTGAGGGGAGGACACCAGTTCACAAGGAGCTCGGGTGATGCCTCCCACAACAAAGGAGATACTCGTTCAACTAACTCTGGTGTCTTGCTCCCACCTTTTCGGTCGGCTCCTCGCTCTGAAAAGCACAAGGCCATCGGGGCAAGGCTGCTGCGACGGCACGGCGCCGTGCGGCCACACAGCGGTTCAGCGGGAAATTAAACCAGGCGACACCGCAGGTACTGTCTCCCCAGTAAATACATCACCTCCCTCGCAGCCTCTCAGAGGCAGGTTTAAGCCTCCAACCCCAGGCCTGCTGCCATGGACGCAGCGCTGTGGCACGACCATCCCCGCTGCAGAAGGCCATGCAGCCGCCATCGCCGACACACTGCGGGGGCAGCCCCAGCCACGCCACACCACGCCATGCCTCGCCGCCAAGAGGGAGCGCCAGGCAGGCTCGCTGCCGCCCGGGGCGGCGGCCGTGGCAGCCCCACGGTCACAGGCCCTGGGCTGCTCCTCCGGTGAGAGCGATGCCTCCAGGCCAGGACTTCCCATCGGCGCTGGCAGCCGCTGGTACTGCTCCTAACTCCAACGCTTTTTTCATGCATAGAAACATTTTATTTCCACATTTTAAAATGAATTTTTCATTTCCTCACGTGCGTTATAATTGCTGTAACCTAAAATAAATTTGAACAACACAAACATTTCAATACACGTAAGTTAAAAGACGGCTGGCTGGTGGGGTTGGGTATTTCGGGCCTGAGAGCATGAGAGAGGTTCACCCTCTACCCTGATCTGTGACAAGACACATTTTTAACCTCAGGAGCACTGCGGGATTTATATAAAACTGCTCCAAAGCCACCTCCTGCCCAGTTCGCGCTGCAATGGGGGCCTGGCTGCTCCAGTGACCTCCAGCAGCCGGGTTCAGCTCCAACCCCCTGCCCAGAGCACACTCTGCCACCAGCCAACGCACGCCGGCTCCGCTTCCTGGGATGTGGTCCCAGCAAGAGAAAATTACACTGTAGAAAAAACTGGCAAGCGTGTTCCTGTTTCCCAACTTTTTATCTTTTATAACTCTACTGAATTAATTCTGTCCTGTTTGTGGAATGAGTATTTTAAACATTAAGATTATTTCATTTGTAAAAAACGAAAGGCGCTGGGATCCACACATTTGACACCTATTACTGAAACTACAGCTACAGTAAACCAGCAGCCATACATTCATAGTGCCTAGCTCGGATATGTATCCTAAAAATCACAGTGAAGCTATACTCTCTCTGCTACAGCCCTGGCCCACATCTAGAGGCACCATGCTTCCTGCTAAGCGTTGTCCTTCCCTTCAGCAAGTGCACTGCGAACAGACAGGGTAACCACAGCAGTCCCAAACGCAGAAATACAAGCAGGGTGCTCACAGACACCCAAATAACCTAGGGAGGAAAACACTCTTCTAAGATTCACCATCAGCTGTCCAGAGACACCACCAACCCGCTGGTAGCTACGAGATGGAAACAAATCCTCATATTGCTTACGTGGTTTGTGCTATTAAAAACAAAGAATCCTTACAGTGACTTTGCTGTTTCTACGTGAAGTGCCCTTTATTCCAGCTACAGGCAGAGAATAATTTGGAAGCAAAGAACCAGCCACTGTAGCAATACCAGAGGATTTGAGCTCTGCCAGGCATATTTTCCTTTCGTTCCCCCTATGCTTCCCCCTCCCCTGAGGAAAACAGCAAAACAAATCAACAAGCATCAATAAAATAAAAGCAGCAAAACATCCCACTGCTGGCAGCCAGCAATCGCTCCCTTCTGGGCTGCAGCGTTCCTCTGGCTACGGCTGCTTCTTTCATTAACTGTATATCCTTGAAAATAATATAGTATTTACTCACTTTCAATGAATCAAAGCAGGCGATTACGCGTCCATTTTCAACTTGGCAGCTTTTCGATGGGTGTGCAAATTTACATTCCGTGTCTGGTCGTGAGCAAGTCCCCCTCTGGAACTCCCTACACACTTCCAGCGTTAGCCATTTTGTGTCCCGAATTGGCGTGACACTAACAGCCATCTTTAGATTTTACAGGTAGTTAAAATTTCCAATAAAACGGACAAACGAGTAGCTGAACTGATAAACTGGAAATGATGAAAGCGCCACCTCCAGAATACTTTTTTTTTTTTTCTCCCCCGCTCCCTCTTTTAAAAGTACGTGTAAAATGGGGTGGCCGTGATCTCAAGGAAAAGACGTGCCACCAGGAGTTCACAGCGTGACACTGTTAATCAACAGAGGTTTCGTACTTAGAGCAACGCCAGGGTTACCAGCACGGCGAGCGTCACGCGTGTGGCCCGGGACTAGCCTCGTGCGCTCAGCAGCCCATCCTGAGCGCCCGCCGGAGCCCACAGCGCAAGCATGAAAACGTGGCGGACCCTCTGGCACGGGATTTCCAAGCTGCTTTCAGTAAAGTTGTCTGAAAGGTAATCTCCACGCAGCTGAATTTGCAGCGGGGCTTTGTGGTGCAATCGGTATCGATTAGTTTGGCATAGACAGATGCAGCAGTTTAGAGCAACGATCGAGACTAGATTTTGGTTTTTTTCCTTTTTTTCCTCTCTCCTCTCCTTGATTTTCGGGCAGAAGATATCTGACCTTCTCAGCAAACTTTTATTTTTACAGTAAAGCAGCCTACGGCAAGGCCCGATAGCGCCCTTCCCTCGGTCGGGGCGGCAGCGGGGGTGTCTGGCTAGAGGTGGCGGGCGGATGCGCTGTCGTCGCAGTCTAGCTGGCAGCAAGCAAGGCAAAAAGCAGCAGCTGCTCTAGAAGCGGTCCCAAGCAGCAGAGACGTCAGGAAAGGCACTTCTTAGTACCAACCTGTAGAGAGAAGAGACACGTTACAATTCAGCGGGCGGCACTCCGGGCT
>VWZZ01007158.1:16727-34426 GCA_013399095.1 Psophia crepitans
TGCCCGTGTGCCACACGGTGCCCGGCAGGCACCACCCGCCCGAAAAACCGCCCGGGTGCCCAGCGTCCGGAGCTGAGCGCGCAGGCCCCGCTCCCGCGCCAGGGTGGCACGGGGGTTCGGGCCCAGCCCTGCCACAGAAACCTGGGGCCACGTGCAGATACCACTCCGCGATCAATTAAAACTCTTGCCCCAGCGCGGGGCCCCGCGGCAGGGCCCACGGCACACTGCGGGACGGCACCGTGGCCAACGCCGACCGGGGAGCCCTCCAGCCAGCGCTGCAGCCCCCACAGCGGCCCGCCCGCGCTGAGGGGGAGCTCATTCCTGTCCTCGCCCTTCTGAAGGCACCGCGCTCCAAGCTGTATGTTCCCCCTCCACCCCTCAAAGTTGCGTCGCTGACACTGTCATCAGAAACACGTCGCGGGAAGCGGTGCTGGTCAGCGTGCACCCAAACCAGCACATGGGGGGGAATCCACGAGGAGTCATCTTCCGGAGACATTAGAACAACAAATTACAGGAGAAGTAAAGCACACCTAATACAGCTAATAAGATTATAACAGGCACAGTGGTTTCCTTGCCAGGACACTTCTAATCATGCCCACATTTTTAATCCCTGCTAGCAGGGGAGAAACAACTGTGCATAATTATTTGCAAGCCTAAGGTTAACAGCTCGGTGTCTTCTTGGTAAACACAGATACTCACTTGCTTCAACTGCCTCAAATTCAGAAGTCATTCCCGTGCCAGCAGCCTCTACGGAGCAGCACTTTGGGATACAGCAGACACAGGTCTTGAAAACTCACTCTGTAACGAGTGCTCAGGCAAAAAAGTTTGGTTCTCCCACCCGTGCCACGCTACCCAGCCGTGATGGGTTGGCACCGAGAGATGTGGAAGGGCAGGACAGTATGCCGGGACCTTACCACGCTGGGAGCACGGCCGCGTGCTGGCGGGCCCACCTCGAGCAGGACTGCCCCTCACACCAGAGCTTTCAGAAGCCTAAAGCATGGCACCTGGCTTCCAGCCGAGGTGTGCTGCAACTCACCCGGTGCTCCATACGTACAGGTAACAGACATGTCCGCTTCCTCCCACCATCACGCTTGGGCAGCACAGAACAACTGCTTTTGAGTGTTATTTGTTACGAACATTTATTCCCTGTGACACCCTCATGAGAGGGTGATGCCGACGCAGGTGGTAGGAGCTCTGCAACAAAGCTGTGGAACAGCTCTAAGCAGGGAGTTTTCTCCCATTCATCAGTCTGGTATACAATCCATACTAAGCATTGATTTTTCCAAACACCAAGAAGAGTTAGAGCAGCAATTGATATATTTTACATGCTAAAGCCAAAGCAAGTTAAAGGCTACATTTTCAAAACAAGATATTTAATTTCACTCTCATTACAAGAGCAGTCACCCCTAACGAGGAAAGAAAGATAGCATGAAGGCAACATCCAAAGCGAAAACAGATGAAAACTATCTTTTATGCTCACATGTAGGGCAAGGAGTAATCTTCCTGGTAAAACTCACAAAAGGATGCTTTAGTCCTAGCTTTGTAGTAAGTTTTCTATTTGGAGTCAGACCAGCCACTTGCAGCAAACCCCTGCTCCTGTTGAGGTCAGTGACAGATCTGTAACCGCATTAAACAACGCTGAATTTCACCCTTCGTTCCTCAGGCTGCCAGCTCAAAAAGAAAAGTATTACTCTGAGGAGCTGTGATGCCTCAAAGGTAAATCTTCTGAATGCGAGGAGACACTGGATGTATATTTTGTCTGCACAGTTACTTGAAGAAAAATTGTTTTGTCAGAATTTGTTATCTACCTGAAAACATAGCCAGAAATGTCAGCTCTAAAAATAGCCTTCTAGCAAAACCAGACTGACTCCAGTCCAGAGGTCTATCTTCAATATCTCCACTAAATAAAGGAAGATGTTAGCGTAGAATTATATTTTTTTTATCTGCAGAAACTATTTTTCTCACTTTGAAATTCTCTTGCAATATTCCAAGTCAATAAGGAGTCCCCAATAAGCTTCAAATACTAAAGGCTATCGCTGTCTGCAGATACATTGATGTCTCTCTTCGAGCTGTCTCTGATAAGCTAGGAAAGACTGCAGCAGATCCAGAGGGAGGAACCATAGTGAGAGCACAGGAAAAGGGCTGACTTGATTCTTAATATTTATTTTTTTTAATTTAATTAAAATTGGGGGGGGAAGGGGGGGCACCAATTTCCAGCTAGTAGGCCATTCAGTACTAAAGGCTGTTCTTAATCCACGGCTGGTTTTTGAAGTCCACCTTTTGAAATTTGAAAGTATTCGCTACATGTCTTGGGACTGTTGCAACACTGGTTTGGACAAAGCATAACTTTGCCTTCACTGATTGCTGGGAATACAAGGAAAATGAACCTCAAGATACCGAAAGCAAATTAAAAAGTGATTCTCAGAAAAAAGAGAAATAACACTGACAAGTCATTCCTCAAGAGAGTAGAAGGGGTGACTTAGTTGTCTGCTGAGCTGGGTCAATGAAAACCATTAAGAAGCAGCTTCACAAATCAACGGGAAGGTTATCTGGAAGCGCCCAAGAAAGCGAAACTAACACAGAAAGGACCACGTGATTATGGTTCCGATTATGTTCACTTTTTTATTACTTCCCGTTACGGCTATAAAGAAGTGTTGTACAGCCAGGTCAACAATACGCTTTTCCTCCTCTTCCCGTTACAAAAACCAGGTATCTGAGCCAGAGTGTCATGGCACTGGGAACTGTTCTCCAAGAGCCGCTACCTTCACTCTTCCTGGAACTAACGGGGTTTGCTCCACATTCCTGTTTTCACTATCTCAATTCACACGTGTCTCTTGGAAAGAAAGATGTATAAAGCTGGACAGGCAAAAAGCAGAACCCTAAGGGAGAACATGGCAGTGAAGAATGCTATTTTTATGCTCAGAGGAAGTGGAAGCTGAAAACGCCAGCCTCAGTGACATGAGAACTGTCAGCAAGAACAGATAATTACACAACATGAATCCATCCTCATGACAATTACTCTAATGAGATAGGAAATGGAATAAAGTCAATATTCTATTTACATGGACGGTACAGTCTCAAAGCCTGAAGTTGCCAAATGGCTGTCTTTTCAATAAAGAAATACAAAAATTACTGCCTTACAGTATTTTCAAAACACCTCTGCCAAACTCAGAGTTTACCAATAACGGATCTCAACAGAAAATTTGGAAAAGATACAGCAACTACTTCATGGCACAATTGAGGGATATAATTACAGCGCTGTCACAAAATTAAGCAGAAACAATGAGCTAATTAACATCTTGGCCACTGAACAGTGAAGGATCCGTTAAAGAAAAATATTCTTTAGTAAACCACTGCTGAACAAACCAAACTGGACTTGTACTCTGGCTCTGTAGGGACTGTACCCGCTGCGCCCGTACGCCAGCACGACAAAGCAAACAGATCTCACTCTCAATTTTGTACTTCCACACGTATCGGGGGAAAAGGAGCGTGCAGAGGCAGCGGCTCCGGAGGGGGAATGCCCTGATACCGCACCCGCCGAGAGGAACTTCAGAGCCGCCGCAGCCCAGCAGCTTGTGACATGAACTGAGCTTGGCAAAACTGCCAGCACCTCTCAGCACCGAACCACTGAGCAAGTCCCACACTGGATTTGTAAAAAACCTGCCAACACTACTTCTATGACCCAGATATTTTGCATACTATACATAGTTTTAGTAGTAGCAGGACTAGTAGTAGTGTTTTAAAGGTTATTTCTGTACTGGTTTAGCTCTGACAGAGTTGCAGCCTCCCACTGACTTCACTGGGCTCCTTGGGCAGATCCTCATCAGATGTGCCTGGATCTTGAGTTCGTATCACAGCTTCTGAAACTGTTCTAGCACAAACACCTAACTGTGACATTACATCTGAATTTAACGCATCCAAGTGTACTGTGCTCATGAAAACTGGATAAATAATGAAAAAAGAGGCAACATGTCACAAAGTGCCCCCATTGCGCAAGCGTTACTGCAGCGTGCAGAATAAGGTGTTTCCTCAAACTCAGTTCTCCAAGATTTACCTCCCTCATCAAACTGTGAGCCAATTCCCAACAGCAGTGTAAGGGCGCTGACGTACAAATCCCATTGCCCAATCCTCTCTTACTTTAGATTAATTAGAGTAATGATATTTTCAAGTCAGAAAGTTATACTGCAAATTCCCTAAGCCCTGTCCTTTAAAGAGTAGATGGTAATAAAGTAACCGCTATTACTGTGACTGAAAAACCCTTTAAAGTCAAAAATACACCTGCTGGAATTTTCCTTTCTTTGATAAGCTAGGGTATGTATCAATCTCCTTTTCAGAACCTGGGACTTCAGAGACAGGCAG
This sequence comes from Psophia crepitans, assembly GCA_013399095.1. Taxonomy (NCBI): domain Eukaryota; kingdom Metazoa; phylum Chordata; class Aves; order Gruiformes; family Psophiidae; genus Psophia; species Psophia crepitans. Next base: position 21,087 of record VWZZ01007158.1, read on the forward strand.
AACTCACACTCTCCGACAGCAGTAGATGGATGTGTATTTATAAAGTTAAGCAGGGAGAGGTCAGTGTCTGTCTCCAGCCCAGGAAATGTGTGTACTAGCTATTATTCTGCTCTTTCAACTTGTAAGCCAGAGACACAAAATAGCAGGAAGGACTACTCTGCATTTAATCCATTTTGCCACTGATTTATGTATTACAAAGCATTCACACATCCATCCACACCACCGAAGTTGCAAATACTGTTTCTGGTAGTAAAAACATATCCACACTACAATTCCTTTACCATAACATTTACGTAATATATTTTAGAAATAGGAAGTTCTGTATTACCCTGACATAGGGGAATTTCAGCTATAAAAGAAGTGACATTTCCCACGCAAGTCTAAAAAAAAGTTGTTTATCTTTAAAAATAACAATAATCTAGCAATTGAACTTAAAACTCCAAGCAGTAATTTTTTAAAAAAACAAACAAAATTGAAATAACCAAAACCTCTTTTATTAAAAATCAGTCTTATGTGCTTGTTCTAATGAATATCGAACACCGAGTTTCTACACAAAGATGGTTCAGAGGCCATAACTAAACAACTGTGCACCCTTCTGAAAAGTCCAGGGCTATTTATTAATCAGCCTCTTGTATGTTAAAGACCTTTTGTTTGATTAACTGCAGGCGTCCCTAAGCCAGGTGACGCAGGAGAGGAGCGAGATGACCTACGTCGATGGCATCACACCAGATCAGTCTCCCACAAGCCCAGTGTCTGCTCCGGGACAGGACAGGGGCGCAAGCACAGCTGGCCCGGCCAGCCGCTGACTCCGAATTGTTCGCCCCACGCTGTCGCCTGCCACCAGAAGGGTACGCTTCACCCGCGAAACGCTTCCTGCTCCCTCCTGCGCGCCTGTGCCCCTGTAATTCCTGTCGCTTCCCCTGCCTGTTTCTGTGGGGGCAGGCGGGGGCCCCTGCTGACCCTGCAGCCAAGCACCAATACAGAACGCCCCGCGCGCAGCCGTTTCGGGGTGCTTTCCCCAAGAACACCGCCACATGGCAAACCTCAAGCCCCAGAACTGAGATGCAAAACCAGGAGGTACTTGTAACCCTGTCAAAAAGGATAGCTCCACATCACTGACAACCACTCCCATACTGACAGGCGAGTTCTAACTGTACCTCTCTGTGTGTGTACAGAAAAGGTTATACATATAAAAACCTGATTATTAGCATCATCCATGATAACTGCTACAGAAAAAAGTGATGTCCATGACTCAGCAAGGGAAGCAACCGCTTCCCTCTAACATCGATTTCAGCTGATGCTGATGGTTTCGGGGAGGCAAAGCGACCCGGAGGAGCCCTCACTCGTGAGAGACGCAGCAGACACCCAGCCAGCTTCTTGTAGGTCAGGTGATTAACGCTTACTGGGAAAAAATACTGGTGCCTTATTACTGCTAAGGCACTATATTAAATCTACATGCTGCCTCTAGAAAGGTTCCCACTTTTTACAATCAGCTATATCGCTTTTCACTTCCCTTCCCAAAGCAGCTGCCACGTGGCCCTGGTTGCAAAGGGTGTCCTTGTCCTTCCCCAGAAACGGACCCCAGATTTGGGTAAAATGAGTCGAGAGATCGCTCTGGTGAGCGCCTGATGGATTATGGCATATACACGGTCAGTACTACCATTATTATTAATTTACTACTAATAGCATTTGCTCCAGCCAACAAGCTCTCCTGCTTTGCTTTGCTAACCTGCCCCAGTCCAGGCACCCCCTCCCGCATTTGCTCCGTCACCAAACTCAAGATTTCAAAGTCCTCGCCTGTTCGCGTGATGATCCTTTCGTTATGTGAATAATTATGAATGAAGAGTCTGGATGCAGTCACCTAATCTTTGCACATGTCAAATTAATCGGCGAGATTAAATCTGAACCCAATTACCAGAAATGGCAAAGGCCACCCGTGTCACGTGCTCCGAAGCGGTGCGTGGTCCCACTCCCAGTCACACCCCGTGTCCCGCTCCCCTGAGCCGCAGCGCAGCCCTGCTTGCCCTGCAGACTGCCGCAGCAGGGCCTGCCGGGAGGACCGGGGCCTCTTCGGCAAACTTCAGCATGGGGCAGTTACCGCTACCTGACTGCCTGCTGCGTCACGGGGCACGCTCCTGGCGAGGCCAATCACAACTTGTAATTACGGGCATTGCTTCATCCTGCATCTGACTTGAGGGCAGACAAAAAGGGACATGAACACAGATAATGAGGAACACGTTATACAGAGTTCCGCTTTCAACAGCCAGCTAGAGCTCAGGTTTCGAAGGCTCAGTGGCAGCGAGCTGTGGCCATGCTGTGACAATCACATGCTTCTCTCCAAGGACGAGAAAATTACATGGGAACGGGTGAAATGGGGCCGCCGATGCGGTAGGGACTGAAGGAGAGCAGCACTCCTCCAGGCAGACCCACGACAGCGCCAAGCTGAGCCGGCACCCCAGCAGCACAGCACGGCCGCGCAGCCCGGGGGCCCCGCACCTCCCCAGTCACCAGCAATCGCAGCTCTGCCTCCCCAGGGACACCCAGAGCAGTGAAGCATGGCCAGCTTAGCGCGAGGATGTGGCTGCCTGACTCCAGTTACCGTGAATCACAAGGCAACGACAGTGCTGGAAAACTACTCCAGCATCTGCTGTGAGAGAGGAGATAAAGGCGACTGCATTTCAGTTCAACACTTTCTGTTTCTCAAAGAATCTCAAATCCAAACCAGAGTATTTTTCGATGTTTTAATACATTCTGGTCTTACGTTTATCAGTCATATCCATCCAGGATAGTGAAATCTTATATGACTTATCAGAAAACAAGTTTCATTATTTATGTGAGAATCTAAATCCCAGAGAATGGGGTTTTTACCTCTCTATGCTCTGTACCATCTGAGATATCAGAGATAATTGTTATGCACTAATGCAAGAGCAAAACGAGTCTTCTAATTACAGCAAAACTAATCAAGTTTAGGAGATGCTTTCCTTGACTTAAAGATCGCTACACATACAGTGCTCAGAAACACTCATTGATGTGATTAATTCTGCATCATGAACAATCTCACCCAAGCTAAATAAATACATGTGTCTTCAGACACCAAGGAAAAGCTCCAAATTAGTCAACAGTATTAAAAAGAAACAATAAAAACTGAATGACTATGCTTTATTTTAGGAAAGAAGTGAAAAATGTCTTTGAGACCATTTCTTAGTCTTGGCTATAATTTATTGTTTTGCTTGCTCATCTTGAATCATGAGACTTACGTAGCTAACAATAATCATGAAAAACAACCCACTAAGGGCCCCTGTTCGGAACAGCTTCTTCTGCACAAAACCTCAGCCAGAAGAACTGCCAGGACTGCCGGGGCGCATTGCGAAGGGACTTCGGCGCAAGGCAGTTCCCAGCACCAGTTACCAGGGAGCCCTCCCGGGGCGGGCACCGCACGGGCTTTAAGGCTGCCCTTCCTCCCCAGTTCCGGCGGCGGTGACTAGCCAGAAGGAAAAGCTCCCGTTTCCCAGCATTGGGCGCTCTGATTTTGCAGGAGCAGTCAGGCTGCAGGAATGACATCAAGAGCTGGCTTTGGTGACAAATTTTGCTAACGCTCATTTTGCCAGTGGATTCCCCAATGTCTGAATGACCCAGCTGGTGCAACGCCGCTTGCACACAACTCTTCTCTCATTTTTAGCCTCTTGCTGTTGTGAATAAAGATGAACTTAGGGGAGGATGAAAAAGAGACTTCTGGTTAGCTCAGTGCCCAGAAGGCGGCCCTTCCAGAAGGTCTGTGCTCCTACGGGAGGGAGTTGCAACGCCGTCATGCCTGCAGCCCTGTGCACAGCACTGCCACGGCTGGCACGGGTCCTGGGCCCACTGAGCGAAGGTGGTTCCAGGGACACCTGAACACACCATGGCGCGCCTGAACACCCACAGGCTGAGCTCACGGAACTTCTTTTCAAAAAAAAACAAAACAAAAAAAACCAAACAAACCAAAAGAGTAACCAGTAGCCTGGCTGGAAGGGGCAGGGAGCGGGGTGGCACCTTCTTCTGCATCACTGCGAATGGTACCCACAGCAGGCTGCCAGCTCCACCAGTCACATCTGCAGTAATTGCTGTTTCTGGGTTATGGACTGTAACCCAGTACTGTGCCAAGTTCTTATTTACGGCTGAACTATCTGAACTATTTCTGAGCTCCCACCTTCCACGGAACAATCAAGGAATGTCTCTGAGGCAGAACAAATGCAGACACTTCACCACCCTCTTGCATCCTTGTACCCCTCGCGGTCTCACACTCTAACAGCCGCCGGATCGCTCTCGTTCCGACAACACGTGCCTGCGGCTCGCTCTGCTCATGCCGAGGCAGCGGCACTTCCCACCGCTCCAGCAAAGCCCTGCACACGAGGCTCACGCCCTGGTCTCCACTACAATCTCCTTCATGAGCAACCAGAAGTGAACTCTGTCCTCTTGGCTCACTCATAGGTAAACTTTTTCTATGCTCGGCCTGTGCCAAATCACAAAACACCTAACCTTCAAATTCCCATTAATTCTCCTCGCAAGGTAAAAATGGATCGCTTTCCCCAAAAAGCCTCTTACAACAGGATAAAAGTCCCAATGCTAACATGTCAAGGGAGCACAACTGTGGACCAAAAATTTTAGACAATAAGTGCCTAAAAGACTTGGGTCATTAGTTACTTTAAATATTCTTATTTTTTAAACACCCCAAGAGAACAGCCTGAAGAAGGACACCATGGGAAAACCCCCCACAAAACAGTGCTCAAGTCCATTTAACGGCAGCACTCACACACTGAGCGCTAATCCCGCGGCTCCGTCTCTACTCTCCTGTGGGGGCAGAGCCGTGGCAGAGGTCCCCCTGCCCCGCAGATGGGGAGGGTGCGAGCCCCCGTGCTGGGGGAGCTCACGCAGGCACAGCAGCTGAGCCGTCCCAGAGCTCCCAGGACGGGAACAGCCAGGATCCCTCCCCGAGCCGCGCCAGCCCTCCAGCACCGGCCCAAGCAGAGCTCCCAGCACTGCACAGCAAGAGCACAGGCTTGCGTGATACCCAAAACCCTTACCATCACTGTCCACCCCCGCTATTGCCATCTGCCTTCCCATCACACTTCTCACGTGGAGGATTCCTCCCTTTCCTCTACTTGAGTTCTCCTCGATGCATCTCCTTTTTCATTAATGTACCCGTGCAAGTTACCCAAATTGAACACCACAGTGAAAGAATTTTGGAAAAAGCTCAAAAGATTACCGTTTCCCTTGTATTCTCGCTCTGCCCTCTAAAAGCCGTTTAAAAATACAGAATATGAAAGTTTAAATTCTAGTCTTAGACAGAAGGCATGGAGTATTTGGAAAATAGCTTCTGAAAAGATTTAAGAAAAAGCAATTTTTATAAAAATGGTGATTAAAGACGGAATGCTTCAAAGTTGTAGAAAACACACCAAACAACCCCAAAGCAGTAACTTTGCCAGTCATACAGAAAAATGAGTGAAAGAAATTCAAATTCTTGTATTTTAGTAGCCACCATTAACTGTATTTAATTAGAATTGCACAGAGCTGCATCTACTTTTAACAAAAAAAAATAATCACATAATTAAAGACTTATTAATGGAAAACGTTTGCACATAAGTACAGGAGCTCAATAAAATGCTGATAAGCAGCAAGGAACATGTTTTCCCAGGGACTTTCTTCTAAGCAGTTTGCAAGGCAAAGTCACAGCAGCAAGCGTCTGCACTCCCAGAACATTTTTAACTGTTACACATCAAAAAGCGGAGAAGCACCTAACAACATCATCAGTGTCACGGACCCACTACCTTTGATTTTTCACTGCTTCCGAAAGAAGCCTCACTTTAAGTTTTCCCTATATATCGAGCACTGAAGGATTCCCACATAAAATTACATATGGAAAGGATGTCACCGAAACCCAAAAGCGGTCACACAAAGCCAAGAATGCTCCCCAGGCACTAATAAAGTCTTCCCAACATTGGAAGAAACATTTTTTGTTTGGATTTTTTTTTTCCAGCCTCCAAGAGCCACAGAAAAAAAAAACTTTAGAGTTTATTTCTCACAAGTAAATCACGCTGTGTTTATCAGTGTGCGCAGCTGACAGGACCTTCCTTCCCTGGAAACCAGATGGCACAAGCGACACCGAAATAGCCAGCGTCAGCTGGGACGGCGAGCGCCGACCCTCGGGGATCAGCGAGGAGGAGGAAGGACAGCCGGTTCCACGCGGCCAGCCCCACAGCAGCCCCTGCCTGCCCACACCTCCACGACAGAAGTCGGCAGATGTTGGAGCACCAGCTCTCAGGCGCCTGTGCACAGACACGTGTTTTCTGTGGTGAAACCAGGCCTAGTTACTGCTGCCTTCAGCTTGGCAACCTGCTCGGAAAACCTGACACATCTCCCTGGTTCGGCGAGCTCCGGGAGCCTGCGCACTCCTCCCCGGTGCCCCGGGGAGCACAGAGTTTCGAGGCTCGAGACCTCAGGTATATCCAGACCCAATTAACACAGCAAACTTCATTTTCTCCTACAGCAATTTGCTCAAATGTAAAGGAAAAGCTTATCTCCTTGAACACTGAGCAGGTGTCACTGCAGCGGAGATAACGTCACTGCAATGCCAGAGCCTAAGCGGGCTCAGGAGCTCGCTCCCGGCCCGCACCCCGCTGGGGGCTGACCCACGGCGGGCTGTGGCCACGCACCACGGGCCATCTCCTCCCCGTGCAACGGGGGAGCTTGGGGTTAACAACTACCGAGAGAGGAGCGCCGAGGGCCTTGCAGAACCCAGCAGCGCAGCTCCGATCGCTCTCCCTTTTTTAGAAGGAAAAGCTCCCACTAACTTCTCTGGAAGCAGGATTGGGCCCAGAGCCCAAACATGCTCTGGGTTCCCAAGTCCTTACTCACCACTCGCAGTCGGACTCGCTTGCGCAGGAGCCAGCAGCGTGGCAGGAATGTGCAGAGCCACTGCAGGCGGCGCGGGCAGCGAGGGCTGTGGCAGCCCGGGGTCCGGCCCCGCACTGCCCTCTGCTCCGCCACCCCCACGGCCAGCATCTGCACCCGAGCTCAGCCGGAGGGATGACTCTGTGCTTCGCATGTCTGTGTTTGGTGCTTTGCAAACGCTGCCTCTCTCCATCTGTGGGTACGCACACGGGCTGAACGCAGGTGCTGCCAACTGAGCTTCCCGTGCTGGCTCCTCAGGCAAACCTCGACCGACAGCCACCCGAGCCCAGGCACGGTATTTGTAATGCTTTCGACATTTTACTCTTCAAATAATACCCGCTCCAAGTTCAAGCCCAAGGCATATTTTGCCTTGCCAGATGATCTGCGACCGTCTCATGACTTATTACATTGTTATCATCGCTAAGCTTAGCAAACAGGGCTGCTGAGTCTATTAATTTTCTGAAACAAAGTCTGACACCATAGAAACAAAACATCTCACTGCAAGATATATAAAATGTGGTATAGCGAGATAAGGGGGAAACTCAGTGCATGCTCTGTTAGTTTTTTTCTGTGCCACTGCAAGCAAGACCGATGCATTTTTCTAAGAACCAACTCCGAATGTAACATTAACGACAAGCACGTAAGTGAAAAAAAATTCCTTCTCCCACAGCAGCCTCCCTCAGCAGCAGACAGCAAGGTATGCTTCCAACAGGCAAACCTGCACAACACGCAGAAATGAACTGCCACTGCGAATTCACGCAAGGATCTGACAAAATGAGGCGAGCACCGCCGGCCTGGCAATGGGGCTTAGCTACGTAAAGCTCGCTTCCGACGGGCCGTACTTTAACCCCTCTAGCACTCACTTCTTTTTTCTGTGCTGAAATTCGTTCTGATGCAGCCACTGATAAACAGCTTGTATATTTACATCCCAAAATATTTTTCTGTAAAAACAAGTATTTGGCCTGTTTCCCAAAAGCAGAGGTCCTAAGAGCAACACAGGCAGTTGCACACGGACAGCGCTCAAGTAAGGGCTGGAAGCTGTTTCTCTCCGAGACTTCTTGCCAGCGGCAGCCGGCAGCCCCAGGAGGTAGAGGGGCTGCGGGAGGACACACGGGCCCGGGGGGCTGAGCCGGTTGTCTATTACACGCTTGGCTTGTGGAACTGGTAGCCTGGCTACACAAAACTCACGGCCAGCTCTGGCTTACTCCGTCCTGGCTTCCGCAGCTCTCCTGCGCAATCTGTAGGTTCAAACCAAAACGAACTCCGAGCACATTATTTAGCATCCTCGGGCCAGACGGACACTTTTGCTTTAACTGCTGCTGCTACTTCCAAGTAATACCAAATAGCAATCACCCCACTGAAAATTCAAGCCACATCTAGTGAGAACTTAAGCCAGGCTTTAGTGAGGACAGATTATATCTTTTGCAAATATTGACCTTTTTTTTTTTTTTTTGCTATAGTATATTAAAAGAGAGTTTTCCCAGCTACCTCAAATAAAGATATTATGGAAAAATATTCTAACAATGCAGCACATGCACGTCATTTGAAACACAGGCGATTCACAGGGTGATAGCTAACAGCAAGGAGATGTTTAAAAAAATAATTGATCCCAGAGGAAAAGCAATTCTCCTGATACATAGCTGGATTCCATCCTGAAGTCAGCGCACCTCAAACACGAGGCGTCAAACAGCCTCGTGTGCCCCGACCCACACTAGCTCAGTGCTGCTGCCGGCGCTCTCCTGTTGCATCTGCTGGAGCTAGGGCAGAAATTTCAGATCCGCCTCAGAGCAGAAAAACGTCCTGCTGGTTCTGAATGCACGTAACAGCGTAACCCAACATCTGTCATGGCTCCATTCTCCAAACGAAGCAAGGACTAAGACATTCGCCCTGCATAAACTGCTGAAGGTAGAGCGGGAACGGGTGACATTGACTGCTCGCCTGAACACCCTGAGCAGGAACCAGGCTCCATTATAAAAAGCCGTAACAAAACCTTCACCTCTCAACTTTTTATACTAAATCCGCATTTTTTTAATCTTGGGGTGTGTTCAAGTTTCATCGCAACTGTGACACAGTTTTAATGGTCCCTTCTCTTCCCTCGTTAATTGCCCTGAACTCCCATTGACACTACTGGGAATTGCAACTGCACGTATTCACAGCAGAACAGGCTCCAGGCGTCACCGAGGATAGCAATGAAAAACCATTCGCGTGTTTATCCCTTCGGTAAATAATTATGGGGTAGTAGGAAGGAAATGTTGTTCACTTCACTGCACTACTTGGGAAACTAACTTTATAATATGTAATTGTTAATAAAATAAAATAAAAATGTAATTGTCATAAGCAACTGCTCCAATCCCTAAGGAACGCAAACAGCAGAGACCACCATGCGTGCAGGCGAAGGAAAGCCCCGGAGCCCTGCCACGGGCCCTCCTGCCGCCCCTCGGCCCCGCGCGGGGCTGGGAGGAGCAGGACTGACATGAACGCAGGGGTCCCTAGGGAAGCGATTAGACCCAGCCTGCCTGCATGCCTTACAGCTAGGTGCGACATTCACCAAAACCCGGGATCTGCACACCCCAGCTCTGCTGGCGCTCCGGCAGATCTCCGAGCCCTCTGGCAGCACCGGCACATTTGTGCGCAGGATCGTTCTGCCAGCGCTGACAAACGAACAACGGTACAAAAACCAGACCGTTTCAGGCAGCACCTGATCGCTGACATCACTGTCCTGCCTTCCTCATACTGGAAAACCATCGCCAAAATATTCAAAATATTATCACAGTAAAATTCCTTCGGGACAGGAGCAGTTGCAAGAATTTCTTGATAAATATTCATATTACAGAAGTCATCCTCGGCATGGACAAAAATGATAAAAATATGACAACAAAAAGGAACAGAACTCTTTTTGCAGTTTCATCTTACTGAGACGGTCTCTGTTAACAGCAAAATCACCTCTTCATAGCATTTGCATTTAAAATGTGCATAAGGCAAAGGAAAACACGTATTAAGCCTTTCAAGGTAACGAACAGTTACCGCAAGGCATCTTTTATAATCCAACATGTGTGCCTTCCTCGGTGTCAGCGCTGTCAGAAAAACGATGGCTGCAGCCTATACACGCAGTTCCGAAGCCGCAATCCTCCTCTGCGCTGGACAGCCGGAGCTGCTACGGCTCACGCTCCTCATTACAGGCATTCCTGTGTCCTTACCACCTCTGCATTAAATCTAAACCAGCAAAATAAATCAAGGACTCAAAGGAAATAAAAACAGAGAGGAAAGCATGTGTTTTAACCTGAACTGGACAGACCTTCATCTACACCACGGGTTTAAGAACCTTTACTGTGGCCACATACCCCATCCTCGACAACATGGTAAAAACCATGTGGCTTTAACGCTCTGTCTGCTCTGGGCAACCAAACTAACGGCCCTGTGGGGCAACACCCTTCTGACTGTTTAACGCTCGTTCCAGCTGTTTGCTGGGATGCATCCCCAGCTCCTGTACCACAGATGTATTTTCCAGGTTTCCAACATACAGGAAAGTCAGATTTGCACCTGACGCTGGGACGCAAAGCGATGCAGCTCGGACACCGTGCAACGGCCAGAGAACAGCACATTTATCAGCCCTCTCCAGCCCCTTGGAGCGCAGACTGCAGCGAATGACATTACACATCCCGGTCAACTGTGTCTTCCCCACTCGTGAAATTTTGGAAGGCAGCGTTTTCAGTGCTCCTGGGACACGCACAGTGGCCAAGCACCGGAAACCTCCATGCAAAACAGGTTTTAAAGAAAAGCAACAGCAGCACCTGCTACTTTCAAATGCTTGTCAGTGTGTGATATTTGTCATGGAGAGATCTAAAAATGTTTGTTTATGCAATACTTGGCCTTGCTATAGGTAGCAGAATAAACTCATTAATTATTACCAAGTAGTACAGGTAAATAATGAACAGCATCTGAGACTTAGTGAAGCAACAGAGTACTAGAATCCAAGAGGTGGAGTAATGCAAAACAAAATTAACCTTTCTCCAAAACGGAAAGTGAACGTCTACATTTAAGGTCTGAAGCAGCTTGATTAAGACTTACTTATTTCTGATTACATTGTTGAACTCCCCAAAGCAGAATGAACTAAGATCATTTCCAGACTAAAGAAAAATCAGGGAAAAACTCGTGAAATTTTTACCTGCCCTGCCAGGGGTGCCAAGGCCGGCAACAGCAGAGGGTGTGTGCCCGTCACCTTACCCGCTGCCCAGCCGTTCTGAGGTACGCCAGGAACCCGCACGGCGCCAAACCCCACTCCAGCATCTTCCTTGGGATTCCGTTTTCATGGTCTCCTGTCTCACCAGGATGGACTGGGCTGAAAGCCCTCACACACCGTACACCGACCGCAGCGAGTCAGTGTAACAATAACGTCTTGGCCATGATTGCCTACAGAAAAACCTTTGAGTAAAGACTCTTCTGAATTACGATTACGATTACTTCTGCAATTAGATAATGCTATACCAGAGAAATTTTAAATTAACATTCGCTGCTTCCACTAATTAAACTCTTTTGTTAATACTCCTGAAGATAGATACTATCCATTACCTTGTTAATCTACCAGACCTAAAAGCCTAACATCTTCTGCCGCAAGGGTGGGTCAGACGCCTGCCGAGGAGGGTCCGAGCCGTAGGCAGTCCTTGGATACATCTGAGCTGCCCGTTTCCCGTGCTTGCCAAACAGCTTTCAGCCCAGAAAAACACGAAGCTCGTGCCTAGCCAGCACGTGGCACAGCTGTGTTTCACAACGCTTCTGAGACGGCGAGCAGACAGGAGGATTTTGTGGGTGAATGAAATCGCAAAGCAAGGCTGTTCCCATGGCAGGGAACGCCAGTGCTGTGCAGTGGATGTATGGAAACCATACCCTCCGCTGCAGCAGAAGGGAGATCCCACAGGACAGCTCTGACACCACTTCCTCGCTCAGGTGAATTACAAACCACCCGCGTAATGCCCCAGTTCTGCCCACTGATTCAACCTCCCCATAGCACAACTAAACATCCTTGGATTCAGAGCCTTGGCTGCCACTCAAAATAAATTTAATCCAATGACGGCTTTAAGGACATAGGACAATAAACGTGCCCTGTCACTGTCTCTCTCACATACCAGACTAAGAAATCTGTTGCCTGCATATCGTTCCTCGGCAGCCCAAGTAAGTAACAACTGCGCAGTCCTGTACTTTTACGTGTCAGGTAAGCTGGGCAGGTTCCACAAGTACCGTTTAATCATACCTACAGCATACAGGGTAATAAGTCCTCCAAATTTTCTCAAGTCCGGAGACTAACTGGTTATAAAACTTTGTATGTTCAGTCACCACCATCGCTCTTCTATTTACACATCTTTAGTTTCAACAAAGCCTAAAGAAGCTTTGTAGCTCAGAGGCCTAGCCTTCACATCCAGGGAAGCCCGTTCCAGCGTACACCTGATCCGACACGCGCTAAGGACAGCAGGGTGACATAGGCCTCACAAAATTCAAATTGCGAAAGCACCTGGTGCAACCACAGAGCTCAGCTCAGCATAGACCCAGTGTCCCTATCCCCCCCAGACGGGCCGTCAGGGTGCTCCGCTCCCTACAAAACCTGACGGGCAGCGCTTCAGGCTCAGCCCGTGCCGCCCTGCGCGCAGAGAGACTCCGGCACCTCGGATTTCTGCACTGGTACATCCACGCGCAGCAGTCTTGTCGCCCGTTTCAGTGAAACTGGGGATGCAAAGCCTTTCATTTGTTTCTCCTCTTTCTACCTTAAATTGCCATTAACACCATTGTACGTGAGCAGATCTGGCAGGGGTCAGCGCCAAACACAAGCAGACAGCCCCGTCGGGAAGCTGCGACGGACTGCAGGCTCCCAGCGCCCGACCTCAGGCTCTCACCTCAAACTTCCCCTGCAGTAATAAGTCTCATCGGTTAATTATTCATTACGCAAATTATTTCCTTGTTGTCACTTTGGAACGCGTCGTCATTTCATTAGCATCTTTTTTCTGTAGCGCTGAAGAAGACACAGCCATTATGCACCCCCCGCTCTTACTCGTTATTCACACACCTCTCTCCTGCGTCTTTGTGCAACCTGCTCTCAGCTTGTCACCTGCGTCCTTCTGCTACTGCCGTCCTTTGCGGTGCGTATTCCCCCTCAAAACATCACCAAAACCATCAACTTCTTTCTAAAAAAAATAATCATCTATTTCCCAAAAACCCACATTTTATACAGATGACATCTCTGCGTTTTTCTCTTCCGCCACCCTAACATCTTACCGCACCGACCTGTTTGCAGTAACTAGATGCAAAGGAAAGTTCTGAATTCAAGCACTTTAAAACACAGCGGCAGCAGTGCCCCCAGCCCCCGACGGGACGGGGCTGCGCTCTGCGCGGCGGTGGGCGAGCGCCCAGCCCGCCGGCCCCCG
>VWZZ01007158.1:35927-55918 GCA_013399095.1 Psophia crepitans
TCTGGTGGCGGCCGGGCACTGCTTGTGCCCCCGGGCCCCGAATGCACCCTGTCCCCTCGCGAGCAGCGCGCCCTCACCGAGGTGCCGGTTCACATGGGCAGCTGCCAGTCCTGCCGCGCTGGTGATGCCAGCGGGAGCCGTGCAGAAAAAGGAGCTGCAGCCACACAGATCAGTCAGAACTAACTGTCCCTTGCGAGGACACTCACACCTAGGGCCACACGTGAAGGAGGCCCCGCAAAAACACGTGGCACTAAGCTAAGGAGGGGAGCGAGAAGGACATACACCTAAATACAGAGGGGCGGGCTGCCAGACAGGGGGTGCGCCAGGGGACACACGGGGTCCGGTCCCACCAGCGTTGGCCCACCAGGACGTGGGAAGCAGGATGGGACCTCCAGAGATGCCGGTGGGGACAACACAACAGAAAGAGCTGGAAACACCCTGCCAAGGCCAAGCCTGCACGAAGCACAACAATCATCTTCCAGGATTTAAGGACACTATAAAGAGCAGGGAACCATCTTGTCTCGGTATTTGTGGTGCTGAGGACAAGAAGATGGGCTTGAACGGCAGGGAGAGAGATTCAGGACTTGGAGGAAGAAAAAGAACTGAGAAGGGACTAAATCAAGCTCAGACGCTTGTCTCGAGGGGTGATTGAGGTACAGTCTGTCCTGCCTGGGGCAAGGGAATGGATTAAGTGACCTTTTGTGGTCCCTCTTCTAGGTCTTTCTTCCTCTGACCCTGCCGAGGTTTACCCTTTCTGAGCTACCCTTCTCCCGCATGGCGTGCAGCCTGTTCCACCCCGAGGCTCACAATATACTTATGTCGTCGGTTTTTTGCCATAAAAGAGTCCTGTGCCTTTGCAAACTCTGGTTTCCAGTTCTCTGTATTTTACCATTTTATTAAAATCAGCAGCAGGATTCTCTGACTTTGTCTCTTGGTATCAAGCCGCAGTCGTGCCTTAGCCCAGCTCACACCCAAACCTTGCAAATATTTGCAAGGATTCCAGGAGACATTTTGCTCTGTATTTTTTTTCAAAGTATTCTATCGTACGAAGCAACTGTTTATTGGTAAGGCCGAGTACATTCCAGTGCCTGTACACATACATTCTCAAAAAACCTCAATTATTTTCCCTTAAACTTTTGAAATCGATTTCTGTTGTCTTCCACAGGGAGCGATTCAGAGAACTGTTACCTGATGGCGAGTGCTGCAGCAGTTTCTGTTCCTCCCTGGTCCCTGACACTAAATGTAAGGGCAGGCCAGTTAGTTAAGACAGGGAATCCCTTCTTCCCGCTCTGGAGCAGCTCGGGCGGGTGCTGAAGCCCAGCCTGATGCCCGGCCCCCAGCCCGCAGGTATCTACCAGCGGCGGGTTGCCAGATGACCAGCGGGGCCGCCGGCTGCCAGCGCCACGCTCCCGCCTCTCCGCAGGAATGACGGCTGCCACGCGGAGCATCCACAGAGGATTGAACCGTTCTTAGGTTTGGAAAGTGTTATAAACTGGGCATGTCAGGCCCTCGCAGCTCCACCTCCCTAGAGCTGTCTCCTCGCTTTGGGTGTGAAAATTAAGAGCCATCATATAGACAAGTGCTTGTGGAGAGAAAGCACGAGTCCTGTAACTGAGTTCTGCTGCCAGCACACCGATACTGTGCCAAAATGACATTGTAACGTCTATAAAGAGGCAAATTTTTTCTGAAGTCCCGTAGTCATTACATATTGGTCCTCCCCCAGCAGGGACTGCAGCACGGGGGCACCACGGCGAGAGAAGGGGTTCAAGGGCTGCTGCAAGGAGCCGGGTACCACACGCTTCAGAAATTAAAATGCAAAATACTATAGAAGGTTTTTCTGTGGTTAGATGTTCCAATTTGGTCTGATCTGCCTTCTAGCTCCCTAACACCTCCAGCCAGTGCCCTGGTCCAGCGCGGGCACCGCACGGAGCGGCTGACGGAATGCCCCGCTCTGTGCTGCTTGGGCTGTCCCGTGCCCCACATCTCTTCCTGCCCGCCTCCTGTGTGGAAACGCCAGATACTCTGAATGCCTGTCCTTTACACCCTGGTGACTTTATTCTGAATTCCAATCCCTCTATTCCTTACTATTTTCAGCACTACTGCCGCACAGGGCTGTCTCGGCTGGGAGCACGCGGCGGGCGCAGCAACCCTTGGGGCTGGCCGCTGTGACGAGCAGTGTCGTGCAGCGGGGCCCTGCTGCTGCAGAAGGAACACGCGGGCTCCCTCCCCCCGAGCAGGCGCCTGTTTTCAGACATGCTTTAATTTCAGGCGCTTTCTGTTTCCGCAGACTGGGACTCCCAGGCCGTGTATTTTTCTTTAAACTCTGAGGTTGATGTTCATCCCCAGCCACCAGGAACAGCAGAGTATGGGGAAGCTACAAGGCACCAGGGAAGACAAGGGAAAAGACAAAGGTTTTATCTCCAGGAGTGTAACTTGATTCTGTTAAACATCTCTATCAACCAACACCTTGTTCCAACTTTATTTTTTCCTACCAAACACGGTGGAGCTTGTAGTTCTGGTAGACCTCTGTCTTTCCATCTTCTGCCTCTTGTGCTTTTCTTTTTCCCCCAAATCTTGCAATTTCTGTTTATAATTCTGAGCATCACTTGTTACCTGTACATTTATTTTACCTTACAAATTAAATCAGTACCAAAGCGGCATCTCCGCTGCAACTGAATGCTACTTTTATTCATTTATAGCTGCTGAGCGTTGGTTGACTTCTGAAATTTCAGATGATTGCCCAGAATTGCATCGGCCACATCCTTCAGTCCGTAACAGGGTAAGTCAAACCACTTCGCTGTTTGCTTTGAAAATTATTCAGCTTGGAGATGAGAAGAAACCTGCCTGTAAACTTGCCTTTTGCCCTGACCTGTACTCGGGGCTGAGCTAAGCAGAGTTATGCTTTGAGAAATGGGGTGGTAATGTGCTTTTCAGCTTTAAAGAACAATTCTTTGCTTTACTTTGGGAGACAAATAATATTACCTGCTCAAGAGATCTGAACTCCAGCTGTTTCCTTCTTAAGGCTTTTTGTTCTGTTATACAGCCTGGCATTAACATAACGAACTTCCCTTTTTGTGCGCTCTAATCACACCCTGCAACGGACCGTGCAGCACTTCAGAAAGTGGGATACCCAGAGGGTCCCCCCAGCCAGAGCAGCCTCGGGGAGCATCCTGGAGCGCTGAGTGCACGTCGCTGACTGGGGCAGCTCTCTGCTATTTTATCTTTTTTGGCTTTTTTATAGAAACTGTAGACCGAACAGACATAAAGAAACATTCCCTTTTCTTTCAGGAAAACACGCCGTGAATTTACACTTGCGTTTCACAGAAGTTTAATCCAGATCAGTAAAAAGAAGTGTGATACTTGATATCCTGCTATATTTTTATATTTGCCTGACTTCGATGACTTTGCCTGTCATTACATAAAGCAGCAGGGGTACAGATGTGCCACCCAGATAACTTTAGCCTTGGCTGCACACGCCTTGATAGTCTCTGGGAACGAATATTGTAATGGATCATTTGTTGCTCTTCCTGTTTCTGTTCTATCACAAAGGAGTACGTGAGGCCATTTCCTGCCGCGCGCTTACATCAGTGCGCGGGGCATTTTCAGAGCCGCTGTTCCGGTCACAAAGTTTTCTGAACAAACTCCTCGCTGCCCAGATTTCGCTCAAATACCGTCAGCAGGCCAGTGTCTGCACAAATCATCTTTTCTGGGCACAGAGCTGGCTTTACAAAATAACGGGTGTCCAAACTGTGCCTCCTTGTCCTGCCTCGGCAGCGGCCGCAGCGCGGGTGCGTGGGCACCCAGGCACTCGCCGCCGCACAGCCGGAATGGCAGCTCCCTGCCCAGGTGTAAAGGGCCTGGCTCCACAGCCCTCCCCCGACCCCTGCTAGGTCAGGTTTATTTAGTTTAATTTTCCCGTCAAGTCCATTTTCACATGGCAGCACGCAGCCACCTGCCTGCTGGGTTTGGTCCTTGCTGCCTGCCATGGCAGGAGCCCTGCCTGCCCTGCCAGCCTCCCCTCCAGCCCTGCCCGGGACCGGCCACCGCTGGGTGTTTCTTCTGGGGCTGGCTCCCGCTGGGAGCGTGTGTTATTTCCATAGGTTTATACAGGTTACCGGGGATCGAGCCCTAGAGCGCAGACACCAAGCGCAAGCTCTGCTGTAACAAGACGTCCAGGCAGGGCATGGTGAAGAGGAAGCTAAGGAAATCGCAGAGCCTGTGGTCTCCCAGATTATCATCTGATAATGATTAATTACCACCCGGGACACCAAACAAGACCATGGACTAATTCTCTTTCGGCAGAGAAAGAGAAAGATAAAGAAACATGTCATTGTACGCTTGACTTCATATGCCATTCAAACAAAGACAACATAAATTAGGAGACAAGGGAAGAAAGAAACGTTGTGTACAGAGAAAGTATTTTGAGAGACCTTCCATGTCTTGGAGTCACTGTGCGTTATTACAACTGGAGCAAAAAAGAGGAACTCTCTTGGCTGAGCTGACGCAGGCCTGGCGCAAGAGGAGCAGAGCCTGACCTCCAAACATTGCGCAATGGTTGCCTGCCCCCCCTCCGGAGCCCGGCGAGGAAGGCTGCAGGGCCGCCGAGGATCCACCCGGGCTGGCAGAGGCCCCCAAGCCCGGCAGTGGGACACCAAGGCTTCCTGGGTGCCCTAGGTGGGGGTGGCTGCTGGCACCCCCTTCACAGCCGTGCCCAGGGCAGGACAGAACACGTCCCAGGTCAGGTCCTGCTGCACAGCAACCCGAGGGGGAAAGTTTAAAGGGAAAACTCTGAATGAGGGTCATCCTGTAACAGGCAGGGCATTAGGGACACAAGGTGAAAATGTATTTAAATTTTCTCTTTGTCATCACAAATGTGCTAAATACTCTGAAAGATGGCTTAGGTCTGCAGAATTAAGCAACCTGTATTCGAGAAGCCTCACAGATCATTTCTAGCCCTCCCGCTGAGGTGGTTTCATAAGACATCGGATATGGGCAGGAGAATTAACCACCAACTCAGCGACCGTTTTCTTCACTCGTTACTCCATAAAAGCGGCGTGCTGCCTGCCCACGCAGCCCCGGGGCCCTGCAGAGCCTGGCGCCTACAGGCGGGCAGCGTCGAGGTGCACGGACCCTACGCACGCAGCCAGCGAGGACCAAAGCCTCCGGCCCGGCTTGCACCAGCGCTTCACTTCAAACCCCTGCTCCTGTAAGTCAAACAGGAATCTTCGGGGAACGAACAACAACAACAACAACAACAAAGTCAGTCGGTGAAGAACCTAATTTCACTCAGAACTAGCTGGAGAAGTCCCAGGGCTCCAGCCAGCTGCGTAGCTGGCGCTGGGTGGGAGCAGCCCGGATGCACCGTCAGGCTCCTGGGTGCCCCGTGCCCAGCACGCTCCCCGCCTGCGCCGCACCGGCGCCCGCAGCACCCTGGGCAGCAACTGACACAGAAAGGTCCATTCGGCTGCACAGGCGCTTCCAGCTGCGCCCCCGAAAGCAAAGCTCCCTCCCCCGTGTTCCCAGTAGCACAGCCCTGAGAGGACAACTGCGCTGAGCCCCGCAGCCTGCCCCGCACAGTGACCGCGGCGGCACCGGGCCGCCCTTCGCTGCAGAACTCCCACCCGCGAGGAGCACGGGGGCCTGCCAGACCCCTGTCTGTTAGAGAAATAAAAGTCAGAACGCAAATCCCTCTCGCTTGGAACAGGCCTTGGGGCCTCAGTTTGCCCTAGCAAATAGCTGGAACACAATAGTCACAAAATAAACCTTGGTCCCTAATTTTCCCTTTTTCCCGAGGCCTTTGCTAAAGGCAGACACGCGAGTTCCTGCGCACGCCGACGGGACGCAGCCACAGCCCTGGAGCAGCTGCGCCCTTCCTTAGGCTGTTACTCGTTCGACACCCGTGAGACTCAAGTTCCCCAACAAGGTCGGACATTGAATTTCAGCCTTGCCAATGAAGCAGGCAACCGTTCCATCTCTTCCAACACAGTGCAGCTTCTGCCCTAACGAACTCGTGCTTCTCAGCAGCACGGCGGCCACCCTTTCACACTTTCTTTTCTGGTTGAACGGTGCTGTCTGCATGTGCGTTCTGGTAAAGACAACGGAGGAATTTCAGACTGGGCCCTTCCTCTGTGCTGTCCTTTTATTTTAAAGCCTCCTGCAGCTATCAAGTGACAATATTTTTGTTAAAAGTAGTAAAGTACTTTAAAATCTCTACTAGTTTACAAGTATATATATGAGGAAAATCCACACTCTCAGTTTCACAGCGAATAAGTTCAACATATGCTGCGTCCTTTGTATTCTCTGTAAAGATTTATTTGTTGCTCTTCAGTTCGTGCCGGGGCCCACTTCCACTTAAACCTCTGTGAGAGCAGGGTGGGTCCGGGTGGACCCTGCCTGCGATCCAACATCGTATTTAATCACAGAAACCGGGTGGGACATTCGCCGGCAGTGATGTGTTTCACGGCAGGAAGACAACTGAGGGGTCACTCTCAGAGGATTAAAGTAATTTTAATTTCTCGTGGGCTTTACCAATGACTCCTGGGGAGCCAGAGCAGGGCCAGGGTGCGACACTGCGGGGACAGGCACCCACCCGCCTCGCCCAGGGCTGGAGGGGACCCCCGTGCTGGGAGAGCGGTGCTTGGCCCCCGGTGAGCAGCACGCCCGAGTTGCGGCACAGCTATGGCGGTGGTGCCTCAGCACCGGCATCCTGTCCGCCTCCCCTCCACCAACAGTGCAGGAGAAGCTGGTAAACCGACTCATGGGGCTCTTGAAAGCACGTGAAAATCTTTCTCTCAACTTTCCCAGCAGAGCAAGCACCGCAGGAGGTTCACTGACAGAATGCTAGTGAAGCGGGGGACAGGACAACGATGCACCCGCCGGCGCCGCGGCAGCCGGCTCCCGCCCCGGGTTTGGGTTTGTCCCGCCTGTTCTGGGAACGGGTCAGAGCTCGCTCAGGGTCCCGGAGGAGCTGCACGCTGCGGGGGTCCCTTTGCACCCCCAGCAAGCGCCGGGAAGGGTCTGCTTTGGCACCTGACTGCTACTCCTAAGAACGCCAGAGTTTTGTCACTTTAGCTTTGGATAACAAAATCTTACGTTTAGTGCTCCTTTCTTTAACATATTATTTAAATCTTCCCTAACTTATCTCAGGATAGCAAGACCTGTATGCCAAAGAAGGCGCAATGGAGTGCAGACACAGCAATGAAACAACTCAGCCTTCTGCACAAGTCACCGTAACCCACCAAACCTCCGCACGCTATCCCGCTGCAAACCTGCCCGGCTGGCAGGGGCCAACGGGGGGTAAAAAGCGTAGCTCTTACCTGGGGGGCCTGATGCGCAGGGTGCGTCGGAGCGTGCTGCAGCGCTCTGGCAGCGCAGCCACCGCCTCCTCCGGTGGCGCGCGGGGCTAATTACAACATGCTTTTTTTGCAACAGCGGGATGGTGGCCTAGCGAGGGGGGAAATGGTGAGAGGCCAGGAGAACTGCACTTTCTGAACCCTATAGGTCTAAGGATGTGAAATAAGCTATTTGCACTGGCATGCAGCAGTAACCACGGTCACAGGCTGCTGTTTGCATATATATTTTCTTAAAGAAGCAAAAATTACTTTCAGCTAATAAAAAAGGAGACGCAAGGGGAAGTGCTTTTGCATCGCAGCCACGTCTGGAGCTGCAGCGTGGCTCGCTGCCGGGGAAGCTCACCTCTCGGGCACAAACACGCAGTTTGAAATGTACGTGTCGAAGATGCCTCTGCTGTGACCTGCTAATCTGCCCGGTGGCATCTGGCGGGGGGACGGGCTCCGGCCGCCTGGCCCGGCCATCACCCGCAGTCCCTGGAAATGGGGCGATGGTTGGGGCGGTGTCCCTGGGGCTCCCTTCCTGCTGCGAGCCACAGATAACGGCTGCCCGGCCAGCACTGCTGCCGGCGCACTGCTGGCAGCACCCGCAGCACAGCCAGCCTCAGACAGACACATTTAGACCCATTTCTCTTATTTCTGCCGCAGCCGCCGCCATCTCTGGGCTTCCTGTGTGAGCAGCAGCCCTTCAGCCCAAAGCCCTGCAGAGCGAGAGCTTGCTGCGTGCTGCAGAGCTGGCTAGAAGCGCCCCTTGCTCAGCCCAGGGAGGGAAATGCCATCCCCCCAGCGTCACTGGTCACTGCCAGCCTCTCTAAAACCGCAGAGCAGCTCCCCGGCCGGGGCAGCGCCTTGGCAGGAGCCGGCTGCCTGCGGGGGTATCGCATGGGGCAGGAGGGACGCGTGGGTGGCAGCTGTGGAGCAGCAACGCGAGCGCCGCTGCAGCGGAAATGCTGTCTGGCTTCCTTTCTGCTCTTTAAGCGGCTTTCTGCACACGATGCAAGAGGGCTGCCAGCTCGCAGGGTAGGGTGCACAAGAAAGCCTGCAAGGCAGCTGTTCCTTGGGAGCTGCGTGCCTTAACTGCCCGTGCTTCCAGCGCGGGCTGGAGGTGCAACTGTGCGAACGAGCAGCCTGGAAACCAGGGCAAAGAGATGCTGCAGTCAACAGCAGCAGGAATTGTGGGCAGGATTTCTTGTTATTTCCTTCCACGTCTCTACCAGCGTCTCCCTCTGCCCCTGTCGTGCTGTCAGAGAGCTGGTGTCAGGGCAGGAAGGTTCCCTATCTCAGCCTACAGGGTGCTACGTGAGTTCACGGAACAGATGTACGAGAGCTACTTGTGGCACGCTCCAGCTGCCCCAGAGCTGGTGTGCTGGTGGAGCGGGCACAGCCCCAGCCGGCCCCGCCGCTCGGCCGCAGCACGGCGGTGCTGGCAGCAAAGGTGGCTGCGCCAGGGAGCGGGAGAGGAGGTGCCTTCATCTGCGCGGCTTCCTCGCCGAGATCGCTGCAGGAGCTGCCCTTTAGTGGAACAGAGTTTCTCCAAACCTGGTCGTTTATATTTGTATCACTGGAGCCTGGGGTGGGGTGAGAAGGCGGCCGCTGGCAGGGCCGGGGCTGGGCGCTGGCCTTTCCCGGCAGCAGCACGGCCTGCCGCGCTGGGGAAAGGGGAAGTTGCACCCGCATCAGGGCTCCCTTCTGCGACTCCTGCCAGGCGCGGGCGCCGCGGGCTGCCTGGAGGGAGGGAAGGCTTCGTGCCGAGGGAGGGGAGCTCTGCCCCACCGCCCGCTGCTCCTCGGCAGCAGCCCCCAAGGGCCCCCTTGGCTGAAGGGTTTTAAAGCTCTTGCTGCTGGCTTGACTCTTGCCAAGAGCAGAGCGTTACAGACAGCACCGCCCGAAGATCTGCTGCTGGGAAATAACAGGAACAGGTAGAGTGCTTGGCACAAAATCTATACTGTACTGCGCCTACGTTTGTTTTGCAGGTGGAGGGACGTTACTGATTCCTACAGGCTGAAGCACCAAAAGCCGCTTTTTAGGGAGCGGGATGCTCCAGGTTTGGTGCTTTGGCACCTTGTCTAACACCATCATCACCTCTCTGCCTGGCAGCGAGGACATGACTCACACCAGGCTTTTCCCCTGTTAAAAGCCCGAAGAACCATTAACAAAATACCTTCACATGGACAACCCTAGGAAGTGTTTTTTAACGACTTACAGAGAGGTGTTTTGCGGGTCCAATGGCGTGTTTCAGGAGCGACATCCTCCTGCGCTGCACCCGGCCGCTGTCAGACGCCGCTGCTGCCGGCCGCGCGGGGCAGGGCGCAGACACCCGCCCAGAGACCGGCTCTGCCTGGCACGGCTTTAACCGGGCTGGCAAACCCCTTGTACGAGCACTGGTAAGTTGTGTTAGCGTTGTTTAAGCCGAGGCTGGATGCTGCTGTCAACACATGCGAGTCCTTAATCTGCTGCAGATGCAGCAGGGAACACATTTAATCTTTAAGCGTTAATTGCTTTTTAATACATGTTACATTAAAATGCAGTAACTATTTAAGAGAACGCATACTACACATGTCCGCTAAGCAGTGAACCTTTAGATGATGTATTTCTAGAGCTACCACTCGTTCGGGGGAATGTAGCCCAAGCCCACAAACTTCATGTGCATTCCGAGGCTTTACAATGAAAAAGATTGAGAAATTTTACACTGTGTAGTTTATATTTTACCTTTAAAGATTACTGGTGTAAGCTAGGCGAGGCGTTGAACACACCTGCAGGGACAGGGCTGGCAGGAGGGGCAGGGAGCGAGAAGGCACTGTCCGTCTGCCTGCGGAGGGCAGCCCCCGGGGGGGACACAGTTCCCACGCCCTGACCCTGCGCCCCCCTACCCGCACACCAAGGCAAGGCGCTTTAATTCACGCACCTTCTGCCGGGACGCGGCGGGTGCTGCCCGCAGCTCCAGCTCTCCCTGCCCGCAGGCGAGGCTGCCCGTGCACGGGGCGCGTACACCGGCACCCCCGAACCGCGGGTGTTCGAGGCCGACACTGGAAGGCAGCGTGCAACCTCAGTACGTATATTTACCAGCAAAGTGCTTCTCACAGAAGAAAAGTCTCAAATATTACTGCTCAGTAACTGTTCTGGAGCAATCGAGAGCGCTGAAAATGGCCTGCTGTGCCTGAATGGTTTCATGCAATTTTTCAGCAACGTAAAGCTTTGCAGTCAAAGAGTTACTCCACTGGAAAATCTTGGGTTTCTTCTCTCTTCAAAACTATTGCAGTTAGCCAAATCTACCAAGCCCCCATGTAGCATAAGGCATATTCTGTGCCACCGCACGTCCCGCCAGGCACAGGGCAAACTTCTTTTCATCGGCTGCAAGAGTGAAATCTTCCCCTTGTGGGGTTTGCATCAGGACTTTAATCAACTGATGTAATTAACACAATAAACAGAGCAGGAAAAATGGAGTTACCTTCTCGAGCAAGAAGTGCTTCTTTCCGCTTGGTAACCAGCGGTCTTTCCTGAACGGAGAGTTCAGACGTAGAGCCAGATCCAGGACGTTGCAAAGATCCAGATCTTGAGTCTTGGTTTGCTAATAAATAACAAAACACACAGAAACTGCAGAATGTGAATGATAAGCTGGTTTGATTTTACTAAGACTTTGGAACAGCCTTCTAGGAAATACCTAATCCTAGTGTAGAATTTGGTGCATTTTTGCAAGGATGGGGATACCGTGCACGAGGGATCTCCACTTTCCCACCCAGGCAAAGCGCAGGCGCGCTGGTCGTTCCTCCGGGCTTTCCGGGGTGCAGCAGCCCGGTCAGAGCAAAACCGCCAACAAGGGTGAAAAGTACCAAGGCATTTCAACCGCAGAGATACAACCGATCCCATTTTCCATGGGGTCAGCCGCCTGTGCAGGAGTCCAGCAGACCCTCGAGGTCTCCGTCAGAACAGAGGCACCCCTGGAGAGGGGCCCTGTTCTGCAAAATCACAGCTAAAACAACAAAGACATTTTCTCATTTGTCAGACAGCTCTTGCACAGCTGGGCGCTGGGCGCTAGCAAACATCACCCCTTCTCGGCTCCTGGGGTGACGTTCCTGCAGAGTCACAGACTCCAGGGGCTGGATGGGTGTACAAGATGTTTGGAGCAGGGCCAGTGCACTTTCCCTGCAGCATCAGGCACACAGCTGGGCACGTCTTCACGCTCTGATGAACGAGTAAAACTGTTCACTAATCGCTGATTAAAGATGAACTTTTGGGCACGCTTTTGCTCAGACTGCCGTTTGCTCTGCTGCGTTTCTGTTGCCTTGAGCTGGAGTGTCGTCAACGTCAGACTGCTTAGGGAGCTCTACGGTGACAGGTCAGGTGACAATGCTTGCTGTCTTGCTTTTTTCCTTTTTTATTATTATTATTACTCCTAAAGAGCTGCCCAAAGTCCGAGGTCTTTCTTAGGCCTCATTCTGCAGATATTAAAATAATGAGTTCCTTCAGAAGGGCTCCCTTATCTCCTGAGTTACCTCCAGCGGGAGCCGAGCGGAAGGAGGACAGCCGGAGAGCGAGCGCAGCGTCGCTGTCTGCCTTCTGCATCTGCGCTGGAACAACATCTTTGCTGCTTGGCAGCTCATCGGCGCTTTCTGCGTGTTCCCCGGCTGAAGTCATCGCCCTGCGTGTGACTTGTTGCTGTGGAGATGCCTGTATCGCAAACACGGGAACACGATGCCGGAGAGCAAACCAGCGCGCAAAAGCAGAAGAGCTGAGCAAAATGCTTTTTCTCCCTGCAAATGTCATTAGCAATTGCTAACCGTGCGGAGGAAGGACCTTCAGGGAGGAGCGTGGCTGCGCAGGGCCACGTGCGCTGTCCCGAGGGCAGATGTCTGCACCCCGGGCTCGTGCCCCGCGGCAGCCCCAAAGCCACCGCTGTGTCACCGCACCTGCCTCCCGCGCCTGGCGCGCCGGGGGCTGCCGTGACTCGGGCTTTTGGGTTGAAAATGTAAATGCATCAAGATGTTCAATTAATAATTCACGTGACGAGGCTCTGAAGAGCCCCCTGCATGGTCAGGCAGCCACTGGAAAAGCCTCGGGGGGGAGCACGGGGGGCTGCGCAGTGTGCGGGACCAGGGCAGCCTAGGGGTAACGCTCCCCGGGCCCGCTTCGGCTCCTTCCCTCCCACCGCAGTCCTGGGGCAGGGAGCCACACGCTGCCACTGCCGCTACAGGGCCAAGCACGTGTTACGGGTTTTGGGGGGGTCTGGTGGTGTTCACTGCAATAATGATTCTATTCTCAATTATTCCATTTGGGATGCCACTTCATAACCGAGCCTGGGTGTTGGGAAGGGGAGCAAACGCCACCTGAGGGTTTATGTTTTGAATACCGAGAGGCTGGCAGACCTGCAGGTCCCAGGTCAAAGCCTGAAAGAAAAGCCTGGCTGACGAAGAGCAGCTCCGCCGGGCCGCTCGGCGCGGGGCAGCGGGTGCGGGGGGCAGCGGGTGCGGGGGGCTGCACGCCGCCCTCCAGCCTCCCGGCGAGCCAGGCCCAGTGCCACCCGCTGCTGTCTGAGGAGACGCAAACGCCCAGTTCAGCAGCTGCTGCGGTAACTGTTGGCGAAGCCGGGGCGTACAATGGCTCGTAAACAGCCCCGCAGTACTGCATCTTCTGAGGCAATAATACTTCTTCATAATTATGCAAATTATAGTGGCAGCAGAACAGATGAAAAATTCATAAAGCAAACTGTTCTTCTGAACCCAAATATCCTCCATAATGCTGAAAGGCTGCAAGTTTATAATCAGGTGGTTTGTTTTGTTTTACAGAGAATTTCTGCTTTTGAGGGGGGGCGGAACTCACTCTCATGAATACCCGTTTTGTGTTAAAAAGACATTTGGGCAAGAAGCACAAATAGAAGAAATATCACCTACGTACTTCATAGCCTTCACGCGCTATGAAGAGCGTAACCTGCGTGCCGCTTGCGTACCCAGCACTGCCCGGCTCGGACATGCGGTCCTTGGCAGAGCAAGACCTGGAAGAGAACAGCGCAGCCTAGAAGTAACAAGAGCTAAAACTAAAATAACTTTGCAGGGAAACTGTGCGCGGGACGTGCCGGCTGGCCGGTGTGCACAGAGCTCCCTGGACAAGTCCCATGGGGTAGAGGCCCAGGTAGCTCCGCACACGGGTCCCACGGACACAGAAAAAGTCCTTGCAAGCCCCACCAGACGCGACGAGAAGTGCCTCCGCGGCACGGCAGCCTGCGCGGGCGCGCCGCAGCCCGGGATTTCCCTCTGGCCGCTCTGCTCGGGGTCTCAGAGTCACAGCCGCCGCTGCTGTCGCACACCTCCCGGACAAACCTCCCAACTTCAGTCAAAGCTCTGCAGATTTCTTGGCTGAACGGAGCCAGGAAGGCACGCAGGCCTTCACGCTATATATAACCCCCTAAAAATACCAGTGCTCTCCTCTGAGGGCATTTATCAAACTGGCCAACATCTTCCCAAGCTGGTTTGCTCCGATAAACAAGCTGGGCGCCCACTGTACTTCTGCTTCATGGCGTACGCGGGGCTGAGAAGAAACAAAACAAAGATCTCCCTTCTCATCTGCCGGTGCACACAGCCCCTGCGGCACACGTCTATCTCACCAAGCGGCACTTCCGTCACCGCAGTTAAAAAAATGAGGATTTCTGCACAGCAGAAAGGCACGTACGCACCCACGTGATCCCGACCCCACGATACGGGCTGTATCTGCACTAACGTCCTTCGGGAGGAAGCCTCACTCCAGGGCTGTGCGCGTTGCTGTTTGGTAGCTCGGCAGGCTGATTTCCACCTCCGTGTCTCCCTCTGTTCCACGCCGTTGGCACAGAAGGGCTATGCCGTCCCAAAACCATTCTAAAGTCTGTGTTTCCATTGCCCTGGAGACCCCTGGGGTTTATGGCATTGGTGTCTGTGCGTCTCATGAGGTGGTAAAGCCTTTGTTCCCCTTGGAAAAAGGTTTGTTAACTCTGGGGTACACCTAGGAACCACAAAAGGCCCAAATTAGTCTATTTCTAGAAAAAGAAATAGGATCATGATTACAATACTTTGCATTGTAAAAATAAGATTTCTAATATGTTTTTCGTACAGAAATCACTAAAAATTAAGGAGACAGTTAAGTGTTTCACTTCCAAAAGACCCGGGGCAGAGCTGGACACTGCTGGGAGCCTGAGCGATAACCTGTCTTGTGCATTTTCACCAAGTTTTAGTGACACAGAAGCGGAGATTGCTCACCCCCCGCCAGGGTCTTTAAAGCCAGCCCCCTTTGGGGAGCGCCGGCATCGGGTCCGGCTTCTGTTGGAGAGCTCTGACTAGCCCAGAGCCCTCAGAAAAGCCAAGAAAGCTCCTCTGGGCTCGGTGTGCCGTCCCAGGGCCGGGAGGGCATCCTGCTCCGTGGTCCTGTGGGACAGTGCCCGTGGCAGCAGTGGCTCCCAGGAGCCTCGGCCTCACGCTGCAGGGGGGTCCCAGCTCATCCCGGGGGGGTCCCAGCTCCTGCTTCCCCACAGCTAAACCCAGTCCCGGCACCTGGGAGCTGAAACGAGGGGCACAAAGAGCTGTGGGGTCATCCAGAGCCGTCAGTGGACATCCCAGCCTGCCGAGAGGAAAGGCCGCCTTTAAATACGGGAAGAGTGCTGGTCCCCAGGAGGGATAAGGATAGTCACCCACGCTGATCCGCCCCGAGAACGGCCAGCGATGCCATCGGGCAAGCACATGTGCTGGCTGCCCCGACAGCAGGGGAAGGAGGGGATCCCTGGCGCCCCGCTGCGTACGAACGCCGTGCGACTGGATCCGGGGGGTTTGTCTGTGGGGTCGGAATGATGAGGAATGACAACAGGAAAAAAGAAAAAAGGAAGCTAATATATTGAGCTGAAGCTACATGTTCAAATGCTGATCTAGTAAAATATAAAACCAAGAAAAAAATGCATTTGGAACTTCCTGAATTCTACTGTTTTCCCAGAGAAAAAGGAGAAATCCAGGCCATTTGCCTCAGAACAGAACCGATCCTACCGTGCCGCTTTCTTTTTCTGCGTTGAGGGGTTCACTGTGCTGTGTGTGCCCGTAACTTCAACATTTTCTTGTTAAAGCTGCCATTTGCCTGGCCAGACACCTGACTCTGTTCTTTTCATTATTTTTCTGAATTTCAGTCAGGTCTTTGGCTCTGTTTCAGAAAATGATGATTTTGAAAGTTTTCGAGGGGAGGAGCATTTTGGTTTGTTTGAAAAGACTGAGGAGGCTTTGATTAATTTGTGACGGGCTATCTGGCTGGGAGGAAGTGTGGGAAACACGGGCAGTCTCCTCTCTTCCCAGCCAGGAGGTAAAGTACCCTCTCTCCTCACTTTCATCCCAGTCTCTGGAGACAACAGCTTCGCCTTCCTGCTCTATATCATGTTAAACAGATCCAGATCAGAAACTAAGGTCTCTTCCCTGGTATGGGAACTAGTAGTAGGACCTAATATTTTTGTATGAAAACCCAGTGGAATTTGTAGTAATAACCTGGGGCTGTGAAAGACCCTCTTGTACCTTCCTGTGTTGTTTAGCCAACGTTCCTCTTGTCCACGAGAAACTGTGTAACTCAGGCGCAGGCTGGCGCTGGCTGTGCATTACCCAAGGGCACGTTGGCTCTGGGGTCGATGGGCAGCACCGGGACCACTGTGGTTTCCCTGAGCTCCGTCTGATGTAGAATCACAGAGTCCTTTTAGGTTGGAAAAGACCTTTAAGATCATCGAGTCCAACCATAAGGAGGAGGCTGGCTCAAGGAAGTAAACTGTGTAACTCCTGAATACGGAAGGCGGGCAGTATGTAAGTGCAACATACACCAGGTAAAGTGACTGATACTTATTTAGCTTCTGGGTTTTGCATTTTTGCCTTTCAGAAGTTAAAGCCCAAACAACTCTGATATCTATCAAAGGTCTTTTTGCTGGATTTTTTTTTTCTTTTTCGTTAAATTTATCCAGTCATAAACCAGGTAGTCTTAAAAAGGGAGCCAGCGAGTGCTTTGGAGAGCAGGCTGACGGGTCCTTCAAACAGCTCATTCCTACAATGTTTATACTTGAGACTTCTTTGCTCCTTGGGCACGTGCCAGCGTAAGCCCGGCATTTAAAACAGGCAAGCCAGCCGTGCTCCCGTGCAGTTCGTTCTGAGTAACACAGGAGACGAGCCTTATTTCACCTTCGAACTAACTTGATCGGTGAACCTGGAACCAGAAACACTCTCGTTCCACGTCAGGAGCAACACGCGGGGCTCCGTTAATGCCAGGACTAGGAAGGTTGCCTGCTCATCCCCCACCCTGACCTTCTGCTTACCGAAAATCCTTTTTTCTTCAATATCAAATATTGGTATAAGAACTATGACAGAGCTGATTGTCACTGGCAGATCTGCTGTTTGACATCACTTTCAAAATCTCATTCTGTGCCACGGGAACACTGAAGAACTTCCGTCCGAGTATGCTACAGACCTTCAAAATACCATTTCCCCCTAAATTTCACAACTAATTTAATTTCTCCTAAATCGCAAAGGCTTTAAGAAGTGGATCTCCAGACTGAAGTGATCACTGTTCCCTGAGGAATACGGGGTTGTTACTGCAACGGTTCTGCCAAGGCTGACCTCTCAGAGGCAGGACTTCTAGACAGAGTGATTTAAGCCTCATTCACATGAGACAAACACAGATGCCCAATATAGCAGAGCCCTAGATTTTTAGGAATGACAAAAAGCTTATCTCCATTTGCTGAAAGGAAGCATGTGCTGTTGCTTCATGAGATGTTTTCTGGAGCTTTGTGCTGCCTCATGCCAGCAGGTCCCAGCCGACGGCGTCACTCTCCTTTCTCCAGGCAATCCTTCCGCAGAGCGGTACACCCCCGTGGGGCTTTTCTGCAGATTTTCAGGCCTAGAGCTTTATTTAATCTTCTTTTTCAATCCTGTCTCTTATCACCCCACTGCCTGGCAAACAGCCAGCGTAACTCCTCTCCTTCCCTGCTTTCCACAGCCTCCCTGTTCTTCCAGGGCAATATCACATTCCTGCCCGTACAGACCCAGCCAAATTAAATATTAACTCCTGGAAACGCTCCTCGTTCCTCTCACTTATCTCCTGGGCGAGGCTTCCCACAAGCTCAGCAGTTTGCTGGTACCGCGGTGCCCGCGATGCCGACGGCCCGGCCCGGCGCCGCGCAGCAGCTCTCCGGAGGACGGCTTCCCCCGGCGCAGGTTGCGGGTGTGCGCAGCCAGACGTGCCGAGGCTGCCGGCTGCGCTCCGCAGCGGCACCCAGCCTAGCGCACTCCCGCCGGGCTGTGGGCACCCTACCAAGCTGCGTAATTAGCTTTCCCTTTCACATCCTTAATGAGATTAAAGGTGATTTGACATAAGCTCGCTCCTTCGACGTCGGAGTGAGGGAATATTTACTGCTGACATTCGTTAATAGTCCTTCATCCTTTCCATACACCCACACGGAACCGTCTCTTCGATACCGCTCTATGAGGCACACCATCGAAAGGTCTGCCAGCCTATAAAGGTAACTTCACCATAAACCCTCCCTGGTTATGACTTCCACCAAGAGGCTCATTGCCTCTCGCTTCTCTTATCTCTTTCTTTTCGTCATCTGGGAGACTGGAACTGAATTTACTACAGAAGGAACTCGGTTTTCTCCTCCGAGGTGGCAGGTACAACCCCTGCAGTAAGGCTTCTGGAAGCCACCGAAAGCACCGCTAATGTTTTCAGAAGTCACTAATCCTTTTTATTCTCCCAATCCCATAGAGCCAGACGTACCCACACCTGGTGCGCCCGCCCCATGCAGGCAGTAGCTCACGGTGGTCTCCACGGCTGCAGCACGTAGAGAAGCCACCATGCAGGTCACAGCCCGACCACACCGCGCGCATCCTGTCTGGTTTTACCGGCCTCCTCTGCTGGAGCCACCTGCAGTCTCCAGATCTTATGAAGCCACAGAGCAGACCATCTAAAGAATTCACATAATCCCCATGAAGCAGCCCATCTAAATCAGTCACTTAATTAGCAGCCTCCTAAGGGAGGCCAAGTCACCAGCTCGCCCCCACACCCCCCTCCAGCCGTGAAAACAGGGTGCGAGCAGCCCCTGCCCCCACGGGTGAGGAGGGCACTGCCGGGCCACGTGTCCTGCCATCCTCAGCACACCAGCATCGTATCCAGCCATAACTCAGACACTTAGCTCCCCTCTAAACCTACTGCTTCAAGGCTTAGGTACCCAGCTACACTATCCACACGAGGCACCCCCGTTCCGCCCGCGTGCATCGCCCCTGCTTTGCTGTACGCCGTCAGCACTGCGGCTTCCCGCGCCGTACGGCCCGAGGGGGCGTGCAGCTAGCCCAGGCCCTGCGGAAGGGGCGATGTGGCTACAACATGGAGGACACGCAGGCAGCAGGAGCCCTGCGGAGTGAAGTGCCACGCCAGCATGAACTGGGAGGATTTCCACGGGTTCTACAGGCTTTGGTAAAACTTCATGAACAGACGCCTTCATTCACCCTCCTTAACGACACTTGAATTCTATCCATTTTTAAGTCTTAATTCTTAACAAAACAGCTATGACAGTCCCCCGAAAGTAAATTAGACCAGCATAAATAACACCGTTATCCAACTGATATCAAATCCATAACCGTTTTAAACATTTACTGGAATTAGAAACACTTGGTATTAGAAACAGACGAGAAGTAGAGGCATCTCTGATACCTTCATCCGAGAATTCTCTTCAAAAAGAAATAAAACAACTAATAGTTGATTTTTTTTTTTTTATTCTAGATGCCCATTAGTCTAACTCTTCACATTTTGTGACCCTGCATTGCCAGGCAAGAACAGCTTTGCGAGCCCTAGTACAAACGATGCTTCTGACAGCCCGTCTGGTATGCCTAAGGAAAAAGCCCAGGAAATATCACTGGTATCTCCTTGCTTACCCACAACCAGCCGGCATTGCCCTGTGCAAACTCATCTCTCCAGGATTCCAGACTGGCCTCCACAGGCTGAGCCCCAGCACTCTTTCTTTTCTTATTTGACTACACACAAAGCATGAGGCTCCTACACTATTTCACAGCTGAAGGCCCACAGGATTTGCACGAGTGGCCTTTCACCTAACGATAGAAACCTGTTGCTTTATCCCTTTGACCTTATTTCCCTCCCTGCAAACAGCCCAAGTGCCCAGCTCACACACCGGGAGCACACAACAGCATTTGTTTAGCAGCCAAAAGCATCCTGTAGCCACCTCAGTGAAAAATAAAATAGGACAGGATTTACAAACCAGTACCATAAGCAGGCTGTGGAACAGGCGCCATAAATGAGGTTTGCCCCAGAGCATTCCGCTCTCCCCAGACCCCCGCCCCTTCCTCACCAGGAGCCGTAAATCACGGGCATCAGCCTGGGGCTGAGAACTGGCACTGAGCCGGGGCACAGGCACCTTTCTGCTCCCCACCGCAGCTCTTTCACCTTTTTCATCCCAGAAAAAATACTCTTTATGCCAAAATATTGTAAGAATGCAGCAGCTTCAACTTCTTATTTGTCTGAAGTGTTACGCTTTAAATGACTCCAGTTTGTTAGCTTGAAATGAAGGAGACTAAATCAAGCAGAGACCCCGCAGGAATTCAAATCCTGGACATGAATTCCTCTGAAAACCCAGTGTGGGCAATAATACAGAAATTG
>VWZZ01007158.1:57345-75441 GCA_013399095.1 Psophia crepitans
CGGGCGGGCAGGGCAGCGTGCCGGGCAGGAGCCACAGCGCCGGGGGGCAAAGCACCAGCGGCTGCTCCGCAAAAACGCTGCAAAGCCTCTCCGTCAGCCACTGGGGATGTTGTTTCATAAATCTTTCTTGCAAACAGCCTGGTTTGGCCCTGGACGCCCTGCCCTTGCCCCATCTGCTGTGCATCTGCTGACTGATGGTGCTGCTGGGAGAGGGAGGGGGACAGGACCCGGGCTTGGGGACACCAGGGGGTCCCACAGCCCGTCACAGCTGCCTGCGCTGCTTTAAACAGCAAAATGCAAGTGTTTTGGGCACACCCCTGTCACAGCACAGCCACAAGCACTTGTGCAGGTGAAATACCTGTGAGCCGGTGTTTGGGGGTGTGTTCCCGAGGGGCCGGGCTGGGGAAGGGGGCGGCAGGACCAGCCCTGCCTGGCTGCCCTGAACGGCCTTTGGCTTCGGGTCTGTGTCAGACCCACAGCCCAGCTCACCACCGGGAAGGAGAAGCGCGGTGAGGAGGTGGTTTCCAGTTTTCAGCTCCTGCACCTTTGCTCCGGCTCCAGGGGAGTTCGGCTGACCGCACCTGAGGAAACAGGGTGCAGCGGCATCCCGGGAGAGGAGCGGCTGCAAGCATCCCGCCTGGGGCGGCCGGGGAAAAGCAACGCTCAGGCAGGGTGAAACAGCCACGACGGGACATTTAGCTCCCTGCCTAGGAAACAGCACGGCTTTTTCATCCCTTTATTGAAGTGATGATTAAAGTTCTCCTCCAGCCCTGCAAACTGAAGTACTCAGATCAATCTATCTTCTGCACACACTCTGTTCCACTTTTTATGTGCAATTTTTAAAAATTAACAGCCAGCTCAAGCACTGCATGGACGACTGTTGGAGCAGCCCACACAAATGCGCTCCCTGCTTTTCAGAGAATCCTTCGTTCCTGCGCAGCGCTTCTGGGGACAGGGCTGTGCACCCCTTTAGCCCAGAGCCGTGCCTCTGTCGCCACGGCTGCAGCTCACTCGAGGGCTTTCAGCCAGACGGGACGTTGTAGAAAACATCAGGCCGTACCGTGACTACCTGCTGAGACCGAGCAAGATGGCACGTGTCCCCCGGCCAGGCGGCTGCCATCGGGGCGGACGGCAGGGCATGGCCAAGGCAAGGCAAGGACGGCAGGAACCGGCCAGGGCCGCTCAGTGCTCCTGACACTGGAAAACCCAGGGGCAGAAACACAAACTTCTGCTCAGCACCTATCCTGCCCGTTGCAACCCCCCACCCCCAGGAAGGGTGCGCAGCCCAGGGAGGGGGGGACGGACCCGAGGGAGGACCCCGGGGCCGTGGGAAGGCAGGGGCTGACCTGTGGCCGGCAGAGAGTGGCAGGGAAATATTTGCACGGAGTTAATTAGTTTGTGTGAATCCACAGGTGGTTTGTAATTCCTCTTCAGGCAAGGCTGCCCTCGTGCACAGGTCTCCTGCAAAGCAGCACGTCCCAGAAAGCTTTCAGACCCGGAGCATGTCCAGAGAAGGGGGACTCTTTGGGGTGCGAAGGCAACCAGCCCCGGGCTGATCCTGCCAGGGGCTCCTGTCCCCGGAGGGTGGCAGGGCTTGAGGTGCTGGGGGGCTCATGGCAGGACCCCAGCGGGTCAGCCTGAGCGGGGAGCACGGCTGGGATGCCCGCTCGCCCTTCCTCCCCGCTTGCCCTCGGCCCGCAGGCACGCTCCGGTCTGGTTTCCATCAGAGGGACAGTGAGCGCTGCCTTGCAGCAGCTGGAGTCAGCTCAGGGCTGCGCCAGTGCCACAGCTCATCCCTTGCTCCAAAGCACCCACATCGCACCCCTAGTTTTTGATTTTTTTAAATATCAGTTTTCAGTGTCACAGTCAGAGAAAGGCTCACCAAATGAGTGAACATTAGGATATGGTGAGACCGTAAACTTTAAAAAGAGAAAAATGGTTTGTATGTAAATGAGACAAACCTTATCCAGTCCAGAAAAGCCAAAGATTATTTTGCAGCCGCAGCAGCAGCCTCATCCATCCCCCAGTGACCAAGGTGAAGAGCTGCAAAAACAAGGGGAAATCCTGTTGTTTTGTTAAGAGTAGTAAAATTGAGAAATTGGCCCTCAAAGGCACACATCAGCACCGCCACCAGCCCTTGGGGTTTTCAACTTTTCAAAGTATGTATTAATGGGAAATAATCTGAATCAGGGCCAGCCAGCCACATCATCCTCGACCGCCCACCCGATGGGCCCTGCACGGCAGGATCTCGGTCGTGCTGGGGCTCGTCCTCGCTCACAGAGACCTCGAAGGGACAGGCGGTGGTTTAGAGGGGCTGCAGATGTGCCACTGCCCCGCAGGGAGGTGGGCTGGAGCCCCGACACACCGCTTGGCTACCGCCGCCACCGGACCTGTGAAAAACAAAACATAAAGCTATGATCAATGAAGCACACGTTGCTTTTGCAGGTTGGTTCCCCTGTACGTGAAGCGCTACAGGCTGCACGACAACCTGCTCGGCTTCCCACTGTCCCTGCCCTCTTCATGGCGTCCTGCTTGGACGTGGGGAACGGAGGCAGGAAGCAAAGTGGACTGCGGGGGACTCCCCGCCCTGGCAGCAAGGAGAAGCAGCGCAGCCCCAGGCGCGGCGGGGGAGTCCGCACTGCCGGCTGCCGAACCCTGACCCGTGCAAGGTTTCCGCAGCAGCTCCGCGAGCAGAGGAATTCCTACACCCCTGGTTGGCAGGCCGGGTACGTTTTTGTATTTTGAAAATGACTTTGATGATGAGAGTTCTTGAAAACAGACATTTCTGTAATCATTGAATAATTCTTTTTATTAATACTGGTTGGGAATATGTTACAACGAATGCTGCTCTTAAATATTCCAAATGAAAGAAGTGACCTTACTTAGGCAGGGCTCTAAATCAGAGAACATTTTGCTCGAGTCACTTTCTCTCCTGGTTGTTAACCAAATGATCGATCAATGTTGTTCTCACCATATATATGGCTTGTCAGTCCCCGAACCTCTATTGAAACTATGAAAGAACTTGGTACTTAGGAAAATGGCTTTGTGCTGTTTGACGATGGTCGGGGCTGGGGCCGCGCAGGAGGAGAGCTCTGGTTTGGCTTCAGCAGGTACAGCCGTCATGGTAAAGCCCTGAATTGCAGAATCTCACACTAAATCCTCTTATTAAGGTGGTAAAAAATCTACTTATTGAAAAGCATTTTCTGTCCAAGCTACAGAAGGCTGCACAAGGATGCAGGGGAATTTGTTGACTACGTTACTGCAGACAACAGTAGAATTAATCTCCAATTACTTGTAATTAGAAGTTACAAAACATTGCCATAGTGATTAAACCCCGAAATAACAAACACTCAAAATTCTATAGGTGCTGGACACCAGTTTTCAAGTTTGAGAAGAGTGAATTGACTGCTCCTGTAGGTCAGAGAGTCCGTCTGCGCCGGAGGAACATGCTGCTGGGGTGCAGCAGCTGTGCTCACAGCCCGTCACAGACCTGCCCCACAAACGGGTGCTGAGCAGAACAAGAATTAGCAGCCTGGCTTTGGGGTCTTCCAAATGAAAATAAAAAAATCTATGTTAAAACTGATGTATCTTCATAGCAGTAGTAGATGGCAACAGTCCTTAGGCAAATATGCTACAGCACGTTAAAAAGGTGCGAGAAAGACACGAAAGGAGAAAGGAAAAAAAATTCCGTACCTGGAGAGCGCAGCAGCAGATGGCAGGCGCTCTGGAGGCGGCTGCAGACACAGGGTCGCTTTGGGACTGCCAGCCCCAGGCCGCCTGCCTTAGGACGCCGTACTTCTCCCAGCTGCGTTTCTCAGCTCGCAGGAGCATCACGGCTCAGCCCCTTCCCGGGGAGGCGGCGGCTCGGCAGGCAGTCTGAGAGCACACGTCTCCAGCCCCAGCAAAGAACCTTCTCATAACCAGCACGAGTGCAAGCAGCACGTGCCCCCCTCCGTCTTCTACGCTTACGGTCATCTAGAGAGAAAAATGGTCATTCAGCCCACAGAAACACAGGGCAAGGGCCCCCAGGTGAAGGGGAGGCAGCACGAGGGAAGGGATAACTCCCTGCCGGGGGATCTGGATCTGTCCCGGGAGGTGGGTTAGACTGGGGGGTGCTGTGAGCCCCTGCGGAGGAGCCGGCACGGCCGAGCACGTCCCCACACCCCGCAGCCCTCCTGGCCAGCACCACCCGGAGCTGCCGCCAGCAGTCGCATACGGCGCTTCTTGCTTTACAGCTGACAGCAGAAAACGGGATCCCGTGGTTTACACCAAATATTTAGACATTTCTGAAGCGTGCTGTCGCGGGTTCGAAGGGAAGCGCTGCAGCGTTAGGGCAGCAGTCGCACCCCTGGTCCCAGGGACGCCAGGGCTCAGCCGCGGCTCTGGCTCCCGGTGCAAAAGTTAATCCCGAATCTGATGTCTGTAGGAAATTCCTCAGTCACTGCTGGTTGTAAATGCAAATTCCAATGTATTCTAGTTCACTCTCCTTCCCACTCAGATCCCTACCGCCTCACCCTTCAGGAATTCACTGTCCCTTCAGTACCCCATAGTCCTCAATTTCTTCAGAAGCAGCTGCTAATTCTCACGAGTTTAGTTGAGACCTACGTTCAAACACATCATCTGCTATGAAACGCCCTCCAACCAAGCATTTTTGTAGCACGTATTTTCCTAGTCTGAGGAATTAACCAACACAGAGAAAGTATTTTGGGCTTGGTGTTGGGTTCACAGCGTCTCAAGAGGCCACGCTGCTGCGTTACAAGCTCCCCTGCAAACAGCCCTGGGCCGTGCACACCCAGACCCATCCGTTCCTGCCCGAATCGAAAGTTATCAGATCAAAAAAATGGGAAGACAATAAAAGTAGTACTTCTGTCTTCCTCTCACCTAGGATCTGAGCCTGGCCACGTCAAAAAATACAATTTCAGGGATTTTTTTTTCCTGTAATCGCACATTGCTTGAGTACAAACGGGCTGAGGCACCAGAACGCGGCGGCAAACACGAACCCCAGCAGACCAGCAGAAATCGGACCGAGATCATGGCATTCGCTTCGCTCCAACACATCCCAAAAAGCTCCGTGATCTGTTTTTCTATGCCACAGCTGTTTGCAGAAACAGCCCTCCTGCCTGCCGAGCGCGCGGGCTCGTGACGGCGGTGTGGCACCGCTCGCCGCGGGGCACAGCCTTTCCCCAGCCCACCG
Organism: Psophia crepitans; assembly: GCA_013399095.1. Taxonomy (NCBI): domain Eukaryota; kingdom Metazoa; phylum Chordata; class Aves; order Gruiformes; family Psophiidae; genus Psophia; species Psophia crepitans. The sequence goes on from VWZZ01007158.1 coordinate 62,540, forward strand.
CCCCGCCAGCCAGGCGCAGCTCGTGCTCGGGCAGCTCGGCTCGGTCGGTGCAATCGGCAGAGCTGCGGGCAGAGGGCAATAGCTCCGGAGCCTCGGGTTAATCATCAGCTTATTCCCGAAACATAAGCTGGAGTTTCTAACTCAATATTTAAAGTCGTACTCTTTATATTTAAGTAGTAGGCATAGAGATGTGTCATAAAAATCAGATTTCAGGTCAATGAATATTAGATCAACTGTTTAAGTGAAAAAGTCGCTAGTCTGGGCAAACACAGAGCTCCCCACCCCGCAGGGCTCCAGGCAGCACCGGCGGGCGCGGGGCTGTGGCGGTGCTTTGGCCAGTCACTAAACTGTCAGGGGTGCTTCTCCCAGCCGTGAATTCCCACTTCAGAAGCGTGGGGCTCCTCCGCTCCGGAGGGGCTGACACTGCGGACGCTTTGCCAGCCTCCTCCCCACCACGGAGGTGTGTCCGATGCTGATGTACACTGGAAAAGGGGCTGACCACCAGACTGATCGGCTTCCTCACCAGGCTCGGGAACTCTTCCGCGAGTTGAAAATAAATTCTCCCTTGAGTACGACAGGAGCACGTCTGTGTCTTGGTCTGGCCCTGTCCCAGAACCTGCAGCGACGCTGGCGGCCACCTAGAGCAGTGCCGGAGCTGTCAGGAGGGCATGAAGGACAGCGGAGCGGGGGGGCCTCAAATGTCCTCTCAGAATAATCAGTTTTGAAAGATTTTGGCATTTCAGGAAAAAAAATTAAAAATCGTCCCGTGAATCCCCTACTAACCTGTTGGTTACTGATCCTACTCCTGCCAGATCTGTGCAGGACTGTCTCTGCAGGTCAGACATGCCGTGGGTGATCAGCTGAGCAGGAGGGATTCCCAGTTTGGAATGGTCACTAATTAGGAGAAAAGGAAATGTATAATGAAAAAACGCACCTTAGAGAAGCCAAAGCACCTGAGCTAAGGCTGCGTGTCTACACCGACCCGGTACGGCAGAGCACCGATGGAGGGAAAGAGCAAAGGGAGTTCTCAGGTTTGTGTCCATATTTCACTCTCCCACTCTGACAGGTACATTCAGAAGTACAGGCTTCGGACGCCAACGTCACGCTCGTGTAAGTAGTTTTAAATATTATTTGTGTTGGGATTTTATCCAGCCCTGCAGGAAACAATAAAATTCATAGCAGGGTTATGGAAAAGCCAGCCCTTCGCTCCTGAGCACAAGAAACTGCTCAGCCTCACGTTCTGCACTCAGCGCGCAGCAGCAGGATTTAATCTCTCGGTTTAATCTCAGCTCCTGTGTTTCTGCAGCAACTGCAGGGACACACAAGCAGCCGGGGAGGGGGTCGCGATGGGCACGCCGAAGGCAAGCCGAGGGATCCCAGAGCGGGGCAATAAAGCCACCTCGCCAGCACGCACCGTGTGCCACTGACCTGGGCGTTCACGGAACCGGTCTGCAACCCTCCCAACAAGCGAAGCACAGCGGTGGCCCCGGCAAACGGCTGGGAGGGGACAGAGGGGGCTCCCAGAGGAACAGGGTGGCCGAGACCAAGAGCTACGGCGGGTTCCTGGCCTGCCTCCCGGGGAGCAACCCTGGTCACCCAGAGGGCAGAGGACAGCCCAAACGCCAGGTCCTAGGCTGGTTTAGGCGGTGACAGTTTCATCCCACAGGAAACACGGACATCCGCTATGGGAAAGCAGCCTTCTAATGGGAATTTAGGAGAGCACTGGATAAAGAAAGAACAAAAAATCTGTACGCGTCTTCCACTGACTCTATCCCAGCCAAAACCGGCACAGTGCCCCGAGTGGAGGCAGGTAATAAGCATCGACTTATTTCCTGATATTCCTATCAGAGAGAAAAATGCCAGACAACTGCTTTTTCTCAGCAACATTTTTAGGTGTTTGGCTTCTCACTAACTATTGATAGTTACTGGAAGCGGAATGGCAGGAGACCTGGCAAATCCGGTGGGCAGCGCGTTTTGCTCAGTGAGATAAACATGCAAGTATCCAGGTTTCGCTATTTATTTTATAAACAAGACCAAACCACTCCTAGCATGAATGCAAAAACTAATTTGCTGGAGTTTTTTATTCCTGAAGATACACTTTCTGTGACTGCATCTGCAGTTATGATATTAACAGAAGTTTACCTTGTTTAAACTGTTTAAAGCTTCATTAATTACTCTTCTATTATACCCCAATACACTTATCCTTTATTTTGCTATTTGACACGTAACTCAAGTATTTCGTGTTTAATATTACTGAGCTGTCACAGTTCAAACACAAAACAACAAACTGAGGAGTCACAGACCGCAGTCCGGAGTTCACCCCTTGCTGCCAGCGCTAACTTCAAACCTCTCCTGCTGCAAAGACCTTTGCTATTTGCGAGCGGCCCCAAACGCCGAGCCCCGGCAGCGCCGCTCTCGGGCTGCCCATCCCTCCGTGCTAAAGGCAGGCTCCCGGGACGGGAACGCCTCTCGGGGCGCAGGGCTGCTGAAGCTGCTGTCAGAGCTGCAGTGAGAAGACACAGAGAGTGTATCGCGTTACTAATCACGTCTCATTTCCATGTCTGAGGTTCTGTCCGAGTTGCGCCAAGAAAGGTGAAGCCAGCACTGGGCACGAGGCCCCCGCCACGGTCCCTGGCCCACGCCCAAGCCCTGCCCTGTGCTCCCTCCGCTGCTGACCGAGCTGGCCTGAGGCACGCTTCACATTGACAGCGGGCAGTTTCATACGCTAAGAAACTCAGGATTTGCAGAATGCAAATTTCCTGTTACTTTACTTAAATATAAATTGATATTTTTTCAATTTTTACAACAATTTTCAACTTTCTCCATATAAAACAAACTGAAGAAACACTCCCCAAACCTTCACGCGACGGTAGCGCAGTGTGCGTGGCAGGAGTGACAAGGCAGCTGTGGAGACGAGCTCCCGTCCTGGCTCACCAGATCCACGCCCCTGATTCCAGGACACTGTAATGCGCCGCTGCTGCATCAGCAGCCGCCAGCTGGCTGGCGGGGAAGGAGCGAACATGGATGAAGAGCAGGGGAACGCCACAAACACTCTATACCTGTTGCCCACCGTTAGCTCAAGCTTCTGGATGCTGCGTTTTCAGCCAGGTTGTCTTTCCAGCGTTCCAGGCTGGTTTGCCCCGTCCGTGGCACAGAGCACTCTGCAGGAGTCCTGAATCCGCCGGGCATCGTTATTTGTGCCTGATGTTTTAGAAACAGATATGAAGAAGAAAAGATATGAAAGATCAAATGACAGAAAGACAGAAAATAAATAAAAATTGCACATCCAGACAGTATGGCCCTGAAAACAGATGTACAGGTTGCCTGTTAAAGGCATAAAGTGGAAACTTTCCCTAAACTATGAAATAAGATTTCAGTCCAGCACAAGGAATGAAATTGAAGTACTTCATGGTGAGAAATACTGTTTGGGAAAATTATCTTCAACTATACCAGTACCTCATACAACAGGTTGAATCATTGTAATGATATCGAGCAGCTTTCATTAAAAAGCTCATTTCTCTCGTATAATTCAAAATAGGAATAAAGTAGCCAAGAGGAAGCATTTAAGTCTGTTTATCTTGATCTTTGTCTTGTGTAAAGCAATACTGAGCGTGACACGGAGCGGTCTGAGAGCGGCTTTAAGCCGTGTGCAAGGTTATTCTTCCTTGCACAGGCGGCAGTCTCAAAAAGCTACTTTCATAAACATAACAAGTCACACAAAACTCTTTGGAACCTCATATACTTTACAGTGAGCAGAGGAACTGTTAATGAGAACTGGATAATTATTACTAAACATTAATTCCTCTCTATTTATTTTGGTACCGGGGTCAGTTCTGATTTTATTTCTCCCTTACCAGGTTGTACCAAATACTGTGCCCAAAGGCACTGCAGTCAGGAGGAAACAAAGGCTGTATTAACCCCTGGAAAATTTGTTTCTGGCATCTTTGAGGATATTGTGGAAATCACTCTAGGAAAAAAAAATAAAGTTTAAAACAAAGCAGAGAGCATCTTCCCGCTGAACTTCTGTTCCGAGACAAAGATGAGGGATGTGCAGCTGGTCCTAGGTGAAGGCAAGGACAAGGGCTGGGACAGGCATTTGGGGGCCACAGGGCTCACCCTGAAGACCACAGAGAAAGCTGTGAATTCAAAGTGAGTTTATGGAAATCAAGCCGTCTGCAGCGTCTCATGATGCTTCTCCAAGCACAGCACAACGAGCAGCGAGAAGCACCACGCTGGCAGTCCGACTCCTGGGCAGGTTGTCCCGTGGGACATCCCTGTCAGTCCCTCCCGGCCGCGCCGCAGCCTTGCCCTTGTCACGCCGGTGCTGACCAGGGCTGCAGGCCCTGCACCTTGGCAGGATGGAGCCCACCCTGCCCTGGCTCGGGGCTCCCCAGGGGCAGCGGGACTCTGCCCGTCCCCGTGTCCAGCTTCTCGGGCAGCATTTACAACAGAACAAGCGGTGTGCTGTCTTCACGGCCCAAACAGCAAATGAAGGTTTGGGACGAGATCTGCAGGCGTGGAGCAGGTAAACTCTAATAAAATATCACAGTAGACAACATCATCTGGTTGAAAGAACAGTATATCTGCGTTATTTAATCTACACCCTACTGAAGCCTTGGCCTGAGTACACAGAACTGCAATTACAAGCCCCAGAAAAGCGCCTGCCACCCCCAGCCCCGTGGGTCGGGGCACTGCTGTGAGCTCTGCGCTGGGCGGGCGGCTCCAGCTCCCCGCAGGATTTATTTCCGACAGAGCGGGACGCTCGTCCAGGCAGCTGCCCAGAACAGATATCGTCTGCAGCTCAGCGCCCCAGCACATCGGTGTCCCGAGTGGCCTGAAGAGCATGTTTCACAGGGCATTATCGTACTGGAATGGAAAATTTCACCACATGCAGGAAAGCAATATTAGGAAAAATATCACTGCCACCATGCTTTTATGTTTTAGTCCTTAAAAATACGTCGTAACAGGTTTCCTGTTCAATTAAAGCAGCTCTCCGCCTTAATTTTAAACGGGGTAAATCTGCTGCATTCCCATAGAAAGAGCCGCCCTCTTGTGTTCCTCTCCCAGCCGCTCCACACCAGAACCAGAAGGCCCAGCATCAAACTGGTGCCAGCGCCCGATCTCCCGGGTTCGGTTCAGCTCCCAGCGCAGCCGTGTCCAGGGACGGGCGGTCCAGGCTGCAGCTCTGGCTCCAAACAGGCCAAATTCTTTGCTTGAGGAAGAACCCCGTGACCAGCTCAGCTGCCTTTTAAGAACACTGTAAACAGAGGAAAAAAATCTGCCCTGATAGTCAGATAAAAAGGGAAAAACAAAACAAAACAAAAAAATCACTCTGCTATTCCAGTTTTCAGGACGATCCGTCAGATCGCTCCTCAGAGGCGGGTCCTGCGCTCTGTCGGAGCTGTGGGGCAGAGAGGGACCGACGCACGGGCCGACCCGGGGGGCCCCGAGCACAGCTGCCCCCACAGCGGCCGCTGCCGCACCCCGAGCCCCACGGCACCCCCGGGACCCGGCTCTGCCGCAGCAGCGCCCGAGGTGCCCCGTCAACTCAAGCAGGTTTACACACACTAAGGACTAGAGGACCGTGTCTGCACTGATTATATCCCCAAAGGGCTGTGAACGGGTGTGTTCTCACAACACTTGCGCGAAGATCTGCTGCCCTCCCGCAGGCTGCAGGACTCGCCGAACAGACACGGCCCGGGAGGCCGCGAGGCAGGCTGCTTTCCAAACACAGCAGCCAGCGCAGAGCTCAGAAGCCGCACGAGGCTTCCGCACAGCTTGCTGATATTTTCTTAAGGGCACCATCCTCCGGTCCTTCCAGCACCTCTGTCTCCCCTGCACAGAGATGTTGACCTTTTCCAAGAGGACTCCCTGCAGAAGCGCTCGTCTCGCCTCCCCTCTCGGCGGAGCTGGGCCAGGAGCTTGTGCCAGGATCGAAATTCTGCTGCCGGGAGGCTCCGGGCTGCGGGTCCCTAGGAGGGCACCGGGCTGCTGGAGGACCTGTCCCGGGAGGGAGGCTGCCCGCTCTCTCGCCGCCTCTACAGTCATTCAAATGAGACCTTAAAAAGGCGCCTTCGAAACCACGGGCGTTAATACGCAAACTGATGCTCAGCTGATGTTGCAGCCATAGGATCAGGAGCTGGTGTCTGTGTGCCATTCAGCTCCATTTTCACAGGGAATTATTTCCTGCTCCCTCCACATTCATGTCCAAAAGCCCCATGGAATCAGAGTCGCCTTTAAGCCTTTTCATGCAAATTTCAGTAAAGTCACCCAAAATATCTTTGGGAATAACATGCTAATCACACTCAGCAGTGAGCGTGGCTCCTCTACAAACTGCACTGTAGATCCCTATTTTGACCTCACAGCGTAACTCCTTAACTGTCTAAGCACCCACCAGCAGCACACACGAGTTTATCCACGTTTCCTATGGCACACCTTCACCTTCCGACAGTGTAAAGTTGCTCCTGCGCTGCAGCACTGCCCCCCCTGCGCAAGGTGCAGACCGCGCTGCCAGCTTTCCTGTGGCCAAACGCTGAGGGGGAGCTTTGCTGGGACATGCCTTCCAGAGCCGTGGGATGCGGATGCCTCCAGCGCCGCCACGGGTGCTGCTCCAGCCGCCCGGGGTGCGAGGGCGGCTCCTGTGACTCGGTTTCCACCACCGCTGGGAAAGGCTCTTCTGCAGCACACACAGTCGACCTGGGGCGATGCCAGCCGGCAGTATTGGGGAGGCTTTAATTCCAGCCCCCGGGTGCGCAGGTCAAGCAGAGGAACATTGTTGGTCCCAGGGAGAAGAACGTGGTGAAATAAGCAAAATCAAGTTCTTAGAGATACGTTGAAACTTGCCACAGGGCAACTAAATGTGTAATTTCTTTATGACCTCCCTAAAATGCACAAAAAAAGAATTAAAAGGAAATAGCAAAATAACAACCCGAAAACCAGATTGGCACTGCAAATAAACTGCGCTCTCACACCAGGAAAAGGTCGTTTCCCTGTGACAGAACTGTATACACCAACCTCGGACAAAACAGCACTGCTCAGGGTGGGTGATACTTAAACCACTCCCCGCAGATACACCGGGTTTGGAATGCACGACAGAAACCAGAATTTCTCCATGCACAATACAGAAAAAAAGAAAGAATTATAAAGTACTTCCTCTCCACTCCAAAATGGATTATTAGATATAAAATTATGGAAATTGAACCTCACACATAAGCTTTTTAATTCAGGCCTTTGCAGAAATGTACTACAACAGGACCATGTTTGTTTTCACTGGCTGCTGCTCACCCTAGAGAAATCAGCAGCCATTGTGCTCCTTCAGAGGGAGGATTTCCTCCAGCAAACCTGCCAGAAAAACACAATCAGGCACCCCGATAGCTTTATGCGCTTAGAAGAACGGTAAATTCCTAAAGCGCCATGAGCTATTCAATAGAAAAAGATTAGACGTGAGCAGCCCAAGGTCCATCGTTTAAAGAAATGTCAGTCTGAGGCTTTCCATTAGCTGATTAGAGGAAACAAGATGCAGCGGGTTGTTTGTTAGTTTAAAGGAAAAAGGAGAAAGCCCAAATAGTTTTAGAGCTAGCTTGCACCAGCCAACATTACGGGGATGGAAAAAGCACTGAGCGATTCGCACGCCTGGAGTCGCGTGCCCCATCAGCAGAGGCCGACCGCGGCGGCACAGCGTCCCCCCGGGCAGCTCGGCTCCCGGCGGGGCACCCCTGCAGGTCGTACTCTCATTCACACGGGATGTTTCTGGGTATTTTCACTTGCAAGGCAGCTCTATGGAATAGCGGTTTTGCAGCTCACCTCCCTCGTGTGAAGAGGGGAGCGAGCCCTTCCAGCAGCTACCGGCCGGAGGGCGCAGCCGAAGCACCGGGGCCCTGCTGCTGCATGAGCAGAAGGAAGGAATGTATCATATCTAAGTACTTCTATTTCTAATTTTGTGCTGAATTTAATACCAATATGCTCATTAAAGCAGTATTTTCCACTGCATGATATACAGTGCATAATTTTATACCAAAAAATTAACCCTACAAAACCCTTAGTAGCTTCCCAGATGCTTTAGCATGCAGCCACCTGTTTTGCAGTGTAGAATCCTATCAAATCCCTCTGAAAGTGTCTCAGTAAATCAGTATTAGTCATCCATGAGGTGAGTAAGTAGCAATCTGACAAGTTGGGAACAGCGCTGTTACATGTTAATATTCGTTGCTTAAAAATAAAATCCGTTGGAGACGAAACCAAAGGAGCCGTGTCATAACGGGGTGAGGCTGCCTGGGGCTTCTCCTTGCCCACCTCCTGCCTCCCACGGCACACCAGAGCGGTGCCTTCTGCTGGGATGGCTCCGTGCAGCAGGAGACTTTCCTGCACATTTCTGACTGATTTGCACTACTAACCAAAGGAGCAGTCCCATTAATTGATGTTTTCAGCTACACAAGTGTGACAGTTTACCCAGCATACTGAGTATAATGGCCACCAGGCAGGCATCTGCAGCCTCCCATTGCTCTGCAGCCTGATCACGGTTCTTCTTTCCCACCCTCATTCAGGGATGCTGAAACAGCTTTTTTTTTTTTAACCTTTGCTTGTATTATCACTTTGAAGGTACTAAAACCTACTAAATTATGCCAGCGGATACACTGGCACTCTGCAAAATGTGGGTTACAGGCCAGGGGGAGTTTGGCACGTGACGCTGTGAGCACGAGCCCGATTGTGAGTGCTGCCTGCGTGCACCACGCTTGTCTTGACATTTCAGGTGTCAATTCAAAACAACTTCGAAACATAGTCTGAATTAGACAATGAGTTAAATATTTGGAATTACTGCTGTTAAAGCACATGCAAAACTTATGGTCTACAGAAATAAAAGGAAAGCTAAACATGTCCAACAAGCTTGAGCTCAGCAATTTTTTTTCCACCCAATTTAGATGCCTATAAAGGTAAGATTTTTATGGACAGAGTTGCTGCCCTCACCACTAGCTTTACTGCTGTTGGTTTTTGCTCTTAATGAAGCTCCTTCCTAAGCTTCACATTGTGCAGCCTCATAGACCGATGGTAACGCTTTAGGCTTCAACAGATAACACACACCCTGTTTTAACTCCTCTGCCTTACAGACAAAGGGAAGAGGCTCCTCCGGGTGGAGTTCCCAGGTCAGGATGTGTGCCTCCAGCTTCGGCTCAGTCCCTGCTGTGCCCCAGCCTGGCCAAAACCCCACAGCCCTCCTCAACAGCACCAGCTCTGCCGCTGCTCCCAAACCCGGAGCTGCCAGCGGGACCCATCCCACGCACCCTCATCCCAGGGTTTCCCTAACCCTCTTGTATCAAACCGCTGTGGGTCAGACCCAGACGGGGCGCAGGCAGGGACGGGTACGTGTGTCCCCTCCACGGCCGCACAGGGCTCAGGACCAGCCAGCGCTTGGCTTGGCACACACACAAAAGCCTAAAGGGAAGAAAAAATAAAAAGCATCAAATTATTACCAGCAGGTATTTAATCCGACAGAACGGCAGGGATAACAGCAGTGTGCTGTCCTGTAACAATGGTGTTATATGACCTGGTTAACAAGTGCTTGGTGGGTCACCTCATTTTTCCGTCCCCTAGGCACCTCTCCTGTGATGCTGCTGGTCACACCAGGTGATGTGAGAGGCCACACTGGCACCAAAAGGATTTTAAATGGTGTTTTATTGCAGTCCCTCAGTGACAGTCCAGCACTGTGGCCTGCCCTCCCCAGGGCACACCAGATCTCACTTCACTCATGGCACAGTGAACGGCCACGGGTTACTTCCAACACAACAGAAAACAACAAAAAAAAACCCAACCAAGAAACCTCCAAACCCCACTTCACACAGCTGATCTAAAAATACAGGAGCATGTTCCCAAATGTGAGGTACGAGTACTAGCAAATCCCTTCAATGACATCAGAACAAAACACGCTGCACACTTAGCGCGTCAGTGCTCACCTGACCCAGCCAAATCCGACGCTGTTTGACCCCGGTTGTTTTTAAAGGTTTTCAAATTCAGTGAAAACTTCATTGCCCCTATGAAAAACAGAAGACCTGCTCACTTTCAACGTTTCGGATGTCTTTGCAAAGCCAGCCTAAGCAGTAATGCCGGGGCAAGGGTGAGGGGGTCAGCAGTCAAAGCGGGGCACAAACCCCCAGGAATGCCGGTCAACGCCAGCGTTTCCTGGCAGCCCCCAGGCCGTGGAGTGATGCTCTGACTGTCCTGAAACAGCCCTGAGCCCTCATCTGCATTTCCAGCGCACGACCTGCACGTTTTCCTTAACCCACGCTATTCCCTTGCCCTGCTCAGGGATCTCCTCCGCTTCCTTTGTGTCGCTGCCATGTTTTCAAAGCCACGAGGTATCTTGCCAAGACATGGAAAGCACATCCAGAGACCATCAGAGCCCAGTGACAGCCTATAAAACGCTTTGCTCAACCTCAGCTGCGCACACAAACAACGTTGAGGAACGTTGCTCACACTCATGCTCACAAGTGTGTGTCTCAGTTTTGCTTTAGAATTTCACCATCCGCACATTCCGTTTATTGAAGATGACGACAAACCTCCCCACTTCCTGACTCGGTGTCAGACAAACCCGCCAAACCCACCGCGTGTGCCACAGAGGCTGCTCCCGTTCCAAATAAGCTCAGAAGGAAACTGCGTGGGTTGCCACACAGCAGGGAAAGGCAATGGGTGCCAAGCCCCCGGCCTGCGCCTGGCACGCTGCAAGGGTCACTGGGGGCACAGGAGCCAAACCGTGGCCGGGAGCCGAGCCCGAGGGTCTCCTCACGCCAGCCCCAACGGCGAAACTCGTCCTCACCCCAGGGCAGCGACTCCTGGCACCAAGCGCGGGGAAAGAGCTGCCTGGAGGAAGAGAAAAGGCGAGCGATAAGCTTAAGAGCACCCTGAACATCACTCACCCTCCACTCAAAGGAATCTTTCTAAATATTTCAATGTTCCCCGGGATAGATTTATTTTAAAAGCAATTCCTCAAAGTCAACGTAAATCCATGGAAACAGATACTCCTTTCTACTCTTTCCCTGTATCCACGGCAGTATCTTCCCAAGAAGCTGTAACGTCACAGCCACTCAGCCTAGGTGACAGTTTCTTATCACAGACAGATTATTTTCCTACTGCTTTTATTACGAGCTCTGTACCTCCCCTCCCAGGCACAGGCGAGACATTTCGGCTCTGGATCCTGGGGCTGCGGAGGAGGACACCCAGTGACTCCCAAACCGTGCGGCACGGACATCGCCTGTTCCGCTACGGGCGAGGCACGCGAGCCGCTGGATAGCAAGCAGCGGGGAAGCAGGCTGGCACCGAGCAAACTGCAAAGCAGGGCAGTAACGGCATCGCTGCTGCAGCGGTCGGCGTTTTCCTTAAAGCGGGGCAGTTACACAACGCGTGTAACGACAGGACTCTCAGCTTTGCAGGCACCAAGACGCCGCAATAAGCAAAGGCCAGTGCTCCAAAACAAACCGATGACACATGGCTGAAGAAGAGGAAGGTCGATAGCCAAGGATGTTCTTAATCAATGGCAGATGGTAAATCATGGAAGAGCCAAGACATTGATAGATCAGTGCTTAATTCACTGAGTTTGGCATTTATGTCCCATTTTAAGCATTTGCAGCCAAAACACACTTAGCTCAGTTTTACACCCAAGACTTGCACCCTGTGCACAAAACCCTTCGCTTCCGCCAGCGCCACCCGAGCACGCTTTGCCGAGCGCTCCTCCAACAGAGGCAGCGGAAGGCACGGCACTGAAACACCCTGCAAATATATTGATATATCGAAATCATGTATCGACAAATTCACATCGTCATCAAACCCCGGACAAGTTTCTCGTATGCCAGCTCGTGCTACGCCAGCTTCTGGATTTACTTCAGCGTGCCTAACCGCTGCTCCCTCGTGCAGCTGCGCCGTACCAGCAGCTCCCTCCCTCCCTGTCACAGCAGTGCCCGGACAGCCGCGTGTTGCCAGCCAGCACGGTTACACCGAGCACTGCCAACACTGCCTCCGGCCCCAGGCAGGACAGGCCCAGCGCCGGCAGCCTGCCTGCCCACTGCCGCCCCGCTGCTGCTCCGGAGTCCGGCTGCATGTGGACAGCCCCAACGCTGCCAGCGGAACCGCAGCCTGTGCTGTATTTTCCCAGATGCTCTCAGCTGCCGGGGCAAACAAGCAGCCTGGCAGAGCACTGGGGTTAACTTCTTATGACATTTACATCTTGGAAGGATTAAATCTCTAAAATCTTAGTTTATTACTGAATACTGCCAAAAAAAAAAAAAGCTGCATAAAGAAAGAGCAGATTTCAGCATCTTACTGTGCCCAAGGGAAAAGCGCCCAAACACTTCAACAAGTACTGCACTTACACATTCTTTTCTTCTTAAATGAAGAGTGGAGAAATGTGTACTGAACAAAAACTTACAAGTTTAAGTTATCCTTGTCCTATTATAAAGGTTTATCGTTTTCAAAGCACACAGTACGTTAGGTGCCCTTTCCACAGGACTCAATAGTGCATCTTTTACATCCCCAAAAGCAGCACCTGCACAGCCACTTCAGCGCTGTCCCCACAACCCAGAAGCAGCCGAGCAATCAGCACATAACCGATCTCTTCACTGAACCTCAGTGGATCTTATTGTCGAGCCCTGTAACTCAAATCTGGTTCCTAAGAATTACAGTCATTTTTAGCTTTAGCTCTTTCAGTTCTCAGCATCGCAAATAAGCAGCGTTGTTCAAGTTAGCAGGTCAACAATTTAAGTGTGTCATTACAGAACATCAAAGAGTAGTTTCTGTTCTGTTGATATCATAGAATACATATCATAGAAACATTAAGGTTGGAAGAGACCTCAAGGATCACCTAGTCCAACCGACACCCCACCACCACCTATTAACCACTAAACCATGTGCTTCAGTGCTGC
>VWZZ01007158.1:76076-150614 GCA_013399095.1 Psophia crepitans
CTTGGTGTCATCTGCAAACTGACTGAGGGTGCACTCGATTCCCTCATCCAAATCATATGAAATGATAACACAGGAGATCAGCAAGATTTAGATTATCTCATTGTTCTATGAAGTTTTTTCAGGGAGCAGTGCAAGCAGAGGCCAAGCTCCCCTTCCAGTGGCTTCTCCTCGGGCTCTCCCGTTGACAGCGCAGGCATCTCAGTAGGTTGAGCTGCCCCTCCAGCTCGGCAGAAACACAGAGCCGCTGCCATTGCGACACCGCTTCCTCCAGCGTTGCTTCTGAGCCCAAAGCCTCTCAGCCCAATCAAAGATTTACACAAGGCAAGCGTATGTAGACAGAATCAAGAGAAAAGCCCAAAAGCAAATACCACCAAACAGCCAGCTCAGGGAGCAGTGTTTGCAACTGCACATTTCTCCACCAACAGAGATGTTAACAGCAACCAACAGTTTGGAAAGGCTGCAAAGCCACCTCTGAGAGCGATACCATCCGACTTAGTCACCTCACAGTCATCAGGCACGTCGACAGCTTTTGTGGCTAGATACAGCGACAGAAAATACAGCGTCTGAGCTGCTGCTTCTGCTGGGTCCAAGCAGTAAAATCATTCCTTAGACACCACTCCTCCTGCCACCTGAGCGTGGGAGCGACCCACCAGGGAGCAGCTCATTAACGCCTGCACCCAGGCTGCTCTGCCCGGCACGTGCGAGGGCGGCAGAGCCGAGCCCCCCGGCGCAGGCTGGGACAGGCAGCGCCTGTGCCGGGGCGGCATTTCTGGTGCTCCCCAGCGGGCTCGGCTGCGGGCAGGCACAGGCACCTGGCAGGGGCCGTCAGTCTCCAATGCTTTTCACCCGCTGCAGGGCCATTGCAGTTACAGTTGGATAACACCTTGACCTAGCGTTGGAAGACTAACGGCCTTACAGTTTCCATCACATCCGCCTCAGGGCGGCATTAAGGAGAGGATGCCTTTGGAGGAACAGCCTGAGCTGCTGTGCAGGGCTGATGCAAAGTTTTGACTCAGCCAGCAATACGCATCTACAGAAGACCACGGGCCCTGTACGCTAACCCCGCTTTCGCTTCCATGTGCCACATTTCACAGTCCTCCTGCCTGCGCCACAGCGAGCGCCTTAGCAAAGACCAGTTCCCCTTCACACTGCTGCGCGAACACTGACTGGGTGTTTCCGTTGTTAGATAAACCAAACCGGGTCACTTGGTTCTCTGTAATAACAGCTCATGTTTCCATCTGATGGTTCACACCACAGCCCAACACACACAACGCTCAGAGGAGCTTTGTCTCTCCAGCACATCATCCAACAAGGCTTTTGCAAGAAATGCCACATTCAGCAGTATAACTTCCTGCTGCAGTTTGTTACTTAGTAAAAGACACTGGAGAAATGTCATCTCATTCTTGCCTTTGCAGCTGGCTCCTTCTCCACGCGCCCTTGGCACAGCGCTCCGGGTGCTCCCACCCACAGCGTCAGGCTGGGGGTCCTTGTGTGAGCAGGGAGCCACCATCGTGGCTCCCACTGAATCCCCACCGAGCCACCATGCCCTGCCTGACGGGCAGCCCGTGGCTCCAGGCTTGGGGGGATTCATCCCCTGCTCCAGCCCGCCAGCACTGCTGGCCCCCCCCAGCCCCTCACCCATGCGGTGGGATGCTCCCAGCACCCTGCCCCAGCCCGTTCCCACCCAGCCCGGCAGTCAGTACCTGCAGCCTGTGGCCCGTAGCTGTCTGCAAAGCCAGGCTGTGCGAGGCACCGGCTTCACCGGTCCCACCAGAAAGAAGGAATCATGTTGACAGCAGGTGGGACACGTTGTCTGCTCCTCAACAGCACTCCCCGAAACAGAGGAGGTCTCTAGGAAGGAAAAAGAATTCCTAAGACCAAGCCTCACAGTAGCTGAGAGTGCAGAATTTATTTCAAAATCAGCATGCAACAGCCAAATTGTTTTTATTTACCAAACCGCTTATTCCAACTGCAAGGTTATTAATCAGACCTTCCATCCTGCAATTCTTACATGACTATGTCAGGAAGTGGAGTAAGAGCACAGGCACGGACAACGTGAGTCAAAAGCAGCAGTTCAGTGTTTGGCTTCACTTACGTGGATCAGGATCAAGGCAAGATGTAGAAAAGTACCAAGAATTAAGATGAGCCTAGCGGCACCTCACACATGACATCAGTCACCTGCGATGCCCCATCCTCAGGGTGTTTGTGCCTTTGGGTCAGACCCGCGTCGCTGAACACTTGGCACAAAGCCGCTTCAAACCAGTACGGTAAAGTGTGAGCTTTACTGCACGCTGCAGATGCTGTCCCCAGGCCGGGGGGTACTGTGCAGGTGACAGCACTCAGCCAAAGGGGGGCATCTGGCTGGCGTGCAGGCTCTCTGGAAGAATTCAGTTCCTCCTGCGCTTCAGGAAGCTTATTTAGCTCAAGTGTTTTTAGAAAGTGGAAACCAAATTGAAAACAAGCAGAAGTCAACTGAATTGATATCTCTGTGGCTATCAACATCAGCAGCCAAAGAGTTCTCAGCTGCATCAGCGACACTGCCAGGAGCACACCGGTGTCACTCTGCACGCAGGAGGGTGCCAGCGAGGGGGGCAGGCAGCCCCACGGCGCGCCGCAATCACAGCAAGGCAGAGCTCACCTCCAGTTCCCAGGAGGACTTCCAGCTTTGCAGGCAGCCAGCCTACGCACGGCACCGCGCTAACCCCACAAACACCGCGGGAGCCTGTGGGCAATCCTTCTGGAAAGGTATTCTTGTAAGTAACTATTAAAATAACGCCGAGCAGAAGCTGCTTTGGCACAGAGCGCTGGCGGGGAAAGGAGCGGGGCTCGCGCCCCCGGTGCAGGTGTGCCGGGGAGCAGCACTGCCACGGCACCGAGGGAACTCCTGGAAATTCCTGTGGAATGTAAGAAAACACATTGCAGGACATTTTACATACCCTGAGCTGCAGAGGAGCTGAGGTCTGCATGGTTTTTGAATGAATCATAAACACACGTGCATTTTTCAGCCTGCTGCTCTGACAGGTGGGTCTGGAGCCAGTTGATTCCCACCAGAAGGTGGGTCCCGCTCCCGCAGCTCCTTCCCCTAAAGCCAGGCATGTCCTGAAAATCAACTCTCCCTCTTTCAGACTGACACGTCAGGCACCTAGAAACAGCAAATAAAAGCAGCCCAGTATCTTGGCTCCTGTATTTGACAGGGAAAGCAGACGGCTGGGCCCAGAGCACACCACTGCACGGGGGAGAGCCGAGGGCACTCGGTGCTGGGACGGGACCCCTTGCTGCACCCAGCATTGCTCCTCACAAGGAACATTTATTTTTAGCTCACTTACTGCCACTAAAACATACTTGGACTGTTTTCAGCCTGACTCACAGCTGAATTCCTGTTCTTCTGAAGGCTGAGTTTTCTGTCCCCACCCAAAATCAGGGAGGGCAAAACAAAATTTAAAAAAAAACCCCTCAGCTGAACCCAAACCAAAGCCCAGCATGGACATTTCCAGCCCATGCTGGTGCTGCCCTGCATCCAAGCAGGGAAGGAGGTGGCCAGGACAGCCCAGGGTGGCAGAGGAGGGTGGCCAGGGTGCTCAGGCCAGCACCAGTGCTGGTCCAGGGCCACAGGCACAGCAGTGGGTCTCCTGGGGGGGGACCCACACCCACAGCCCAGCCCACCCCACACCTGCACCCCAGCTCAGCCTAAGAAATACATACCCACGAGAGGAGCTTGGGGCTTTCTCATTAAATTTGCCCATGTATTACTCAGTCCACTTGCACTCTCCAGTACGAAGACAGAGCACAGACACATAACTTGAACAGAGACCTGTATCTGTCACCTGGGACGCACAGGACAAAGCCAACCATCTGCAAGGGGGCACAGAGCTGGAAACACCACAGCACCCAGGGCTGGGAACAGCACTGCTCCCTTAGGAGGGTTTTTATAGAATGAGGCATTCCACCTGCGGAGTGTGGTGTGGCTGGCTCACCTGAAGGCCCCGAGCCCTGCCCTGGGGAGCCAACCAGGCACACCTGCGGGGAGAAAACAGTCCTCGTGAACATCACCTGGTTTGGAAAGACAATTCCATGATTTTATAGCTGGATGCTACACACTACCTATTCATTTCTGAGATAACTTCTGGAAAGAATCCTTTTTTATCACATTTTTGCTCTTTTTAATTGCAAGACCAGAAGCACCATAGTAAAATGTGTAACGACCAGAATTTTCACTAATTGGTCTGGGGAAATGGAAGTAGATGGGGGTTTTAGAGACTGCCACTAAACCAAACGTACAAACCAGGATTATCTCAGAAGGTGAAAGGGACCAGAGCCCAACGGGTCGTAAAATCACCCGAGGTGTCTGGGATCTGTCTAGGAGCTCCCAGGCTAACCAGAATGGCTTTTATGCAATGGAGACATTCAAAAAACGTGTAGACGTGGCACGTCAGGACATGGTCTAGCAGGCGTGGCGGTGGTAGCTTGACAGTTGGACTTGATGATCTCGGAGGTCCTTTCCAACCTTAGGGATTCTATGATTCTATGATTCTAAGAGAAGACAAGGGCAGGTCTGCTGCAGCAGCGTTCGAGATGACAGCAGGGAGCTAAAGGGAGCCGGGGGTGACTGTGGGGGAGAGCACGTGGCTGCTGCGGCTGTGGTACTCAGGCTAGGCAACGCAGGCGCTGCAAAGGTTGCAATTTCAGATTATGGAAAGGGTTAACGTTAATTTGTTATGTTAATCAGTATCGTATAATCAGGATAAAACGGACCGGGCTCAGAAATAGGTAACCCTAAGGGGTTATTGAACTGTGCCTCGGTGTGAGCCCCAAGGAGCTGCTGCAGTGCTGCCCTGCAGCCACGGGACAGCGGGAAGAGCCCGCTGCTCTCCTCAGGCCCGGGCCAGGCAAGTGCAGGGCTCTGGGCGCTGCGCAGCTGCCGAAGGTTTCTCACCACGTGGCTTCCCTCTGTACCTGCAGCTCAGTACGATCGTTGCCACCTCTTCCCCACTCCTACGTTTGCTAACACTCGTGATGTATATTTGCAGTGTGCATGTCCTCTGCTGCATCTTCCTTCTGGAAGATTGGTTCTAAAGCTTCAATATAGAAATAACACAGATTTTTATTTTGACTACATATGTCGGCAACGTGGACAGTGGGATCGAGTGCACCCTCGGCAAGGTGCCGATGACACCAAGCTGTGTGGTGGGTCGACACACTGGAGGGAAGGGATGGCATCCAGAGGGACCTTGACAGGCTGGAGAGGTGGGACCGTGTGAACCGCATGGAGTTCAACAAGGCCAAGTGCAAGGTCCTACACATGGTTCAAGGCAATCCCAAGCACAACCCCAGGCTGGGCAGAGAATGGATGGAGAGCAGCCCTGAGGAGAAGGGCTTGGGGTGCTGGGTGATGAAAAGCTCACCAGGAGCTGGCAGCGTGCACTGTCAGCCCAGAAAGCCCCCCGTGACCAGCAGGGCCAGGGAGGGGATTCTGCCCCTCTGCCCGGCTCTGCTGAGACCCCCCTGCAGTGCTGCCTCCAGCTCGGGGGGCCCCAGCACAAGGAGGCCATGGAGCTGCTGGAGCGAGTCCAGAGGAGGCCCCGGAGATGCTGCGAGGGCTGGAGCCCCTCTGCTCTGGAGCCAGGCTGAGGGAGCTGGGCTTGTCCAGCCTGGAGCAGAGAAGGCTGCGGGGAGCCCTTGGAGCCCCTCGCAGTGCCTGCAGGGGCTGCAGGAAAGCTGGAGAGGGGCTGGTTGCAGGGCAGGGGGGGCCAGGCCAAGGGGAAGGGCCTGAAGCTGCAGGAGGGGAGCTGGAGCTGAGCTGGGAGGCAGCAATCCTTCCCTGGGAGGGTGCTGAGGCCCTGGCACAGGGTGCCCAGAGAAGCTGTGGCTGCCCCTGGCTCCCTGGCAGTGCCCAAGGCCAGGCTGGACGGGGCTTTGGGCAGCCTGGGCTGGTGGGGGGTGTCCCTGCACATGGCAGGGGGTGGCACTGGGAGGTCCCTTCCCACCCAAACCAGTCTGGGGTTCTGTGACTCTATGACACCTGTCTCACACCCAACCCTTCACACAGAGTGAAATCAGACGTGCCATTCACAGCAGCTGTGGATACACTGGTCTGGCCACTGTCAGCAGGAGGTTGGGTTGGATGATCTCCTGCCATCTCTTCTCCCCTGAGTTGTCCTGTGACCATATGATAGGATGTATTTTTATATTATTAAAGAGAAAATATTTCCTGGGATTAAACAACAGCTGGTCTTAGAATAAATGGTCAATGAAATCTAAGGTCCTCTTCCTGCACCTTCGGAGGCCACAAGTCCAACTGCTGGAGTACAGCCTCTGCAGTGAAGACGTTAAAAAGAAAGAAACATTGAAAATGACAATATGAGACACAAACCAACTGCATGGAATTTTGGCAAAAATATATGAAATAGAAAATAATATCTACCATGCGACAACTCAGAAGGTGTTGGCTTTCCGTGCTGCCTGGGTGGGTAAGTACTGCACGCCTGCGGGATAGGTAGTGCTGTGAGCGACGGCTTGCGGAAGCAGTGGGGTTTATAATCCTGCGTCTCAAAACAGTTTCAGAGATTTCAGCACAGAATTTGTAACAGCAAATACTGCCTGCTGCTGGTCCTGCTACAGCTTGGGCCCCCTTCAGCTGGACGCGAGGTTACCTGCACCAGCTTCGACAGGCAGAGCCCCGCTCGAGCCTCGACAAAGCAGCCGTGCGTGCACGGAGCGGAAAGCTGCTGAGCGTGGGCAAGGACAGTGCCAGCTCCAGGGCTTGTCCTCCTCTTCGGGAAGGAAGCGAGCACTCAGGATGTTGTTTGCTTAGTCAGGGAATGCAAATATTTCTAGTTTCTCCTCCTGCAGGTTTTGGGTTGGGTTGCAGGACCTGGGTCCAGAGGGGAAACGCGGGGCACCAAGCCTGCGCCCAGGCGAGCCTGGCCCTGCGCACCCCACGGCCCCCAGACCCCGCGCTGGAGCGGCAGCGCTCACCCTTGCATCCCTGCCAGCAGCTTGACGCTACCATGCATAGGAAATGGCTGGTCTGATTTTTTGCAGATTCTTCTTGCAATTTAATTGCATAGAAGCAAGAAAGAGCTCAACAGTTGCCAGCCTGTTCCTGCTTAACTTAGAGCCATTGCAGTCCTTCAGAATTTCAGCTAAATGCAATTAATCACCAATTTTCTAACTGATCAGCCTCTGTCTTTAAAATTTCATGTGCCATGATATGATCAGTACAGGCTGGAGGAACGATAGCACTGCTGTTATAAAAGAACCGTTGATATAAGGTGTGGGAGTTCTGGTACGCAGCGCTGGGCTCTCAGACGCACAGGCAGTAGTTTCTAACTTTGCACCTTTTAACGATGGATATAGAGCATATATTAATAGTGCATATGCTTAGAGATGATTACTTGCTGGGTACCACGCCAACAGGGAACGGCCGCATGGGTACATGCGACACCGCTGTGTACACAGGGACGTATCCTTAGTGACACAGTGCACTTAATAAGGAGCAGATGACCCTGTTCACCTTAATGGACACAGCAAAACAAATAATTGAACACACTAATCCATAAAACTGTCACTACACATTGTTTATGAGGAAAAAATCACCTCCGGGACACCAATCACCCAGCCATGTGCTACACAGACACGTCTCTGGTGGGGAGAGGGCAGTGGCCCTGCCCGGACGTGACGCCTGGGTGGTGGTGGGCAGCAGTGCCTCCTCTTCCAGCAAAGCTGGCCTTGAGGAGAACATCTTAACCCAGACCTTCCATGCGTCAAAGCAACTTGAGCTTCTGCTCAACTGTTTTCTGCTAAAAAATACCCAAATGCAGAACCATAGGTTTCTTCCTGACTGATATGAAGAGCCCAGAGTCATGGGCTTGTTTAGCCTGGAGAAGAGGAGGCTCAGGGGAGACCTTATTGCCCTCTACAACTACCTGAAAGGGAGTTGTGGTGAGCTGGGGGTTGGCCTCTTCTCACAGATACCTAGTGACAGGACTAGGGGGAACGGCTGCAAGTTGCGCCAGGGGAGGTTCAGATTGGAGATGAGGAGAAATTTCTTCTCAGAAAGGGTGGTCGGGCATTGGAACGGGTTGCCCACAGAGGTGGGGGAGTCACCGTCCCCGCGGGTATTTAAGGAAAGGTTGGATGTGGTACTGAGGGACATGGCTTAGTGGGGAATAGGTGTGGGGGGGACACGGTTGGACTGGACGATCCTTGAGGTTTCTTCCAACCTTAATGATTCTATGAGTCACCTCCCTGGCAGTAACAGAATTGCTGCTGACATGTGCCGATGGGAAACCCAGACCTTGCTTTGATCATGCTGTGCCAGGACCGCGTCCTCGTGCCTTGGCTGTTGTGGCAGTGAGACGTGCCTGCCCCAGAGCACCCTGTGCCCACCCGCGGGCAGGACTGAGCTGGGGCCAGCGTCAGGCAGGGGCCGCTGCGCTCCCCAACAAGCCTTGCCGCCCTGCGTGCTCTCGGAAGGGACAGAGACGTGTTTTCCAATATCATTAAAACAGGCCGTGGCTTTACCATTTCAGATTCATAGAGGCCTAGTTTAATACTTCCAAATCACCACTGCGGATGCTCCCAGGGCAGCGGCCGGTCTCCATCGGCCCTCCCGCACACGCAGCTGCTGGGGGGGCTGAGCTGGCAGCGCTGCCTGAGCTCGGTATTGCACAAGCTGTTATCTGGAAAGGGGCTCACAGGCAGAGCTGTATTTCTCCTCTGCCTTCTCCTTCCTTCCTGCCCCACCTCCCGCCCGGGCCTGAGCGCCTGGAGACCCCTTCCCTCCGCTTCCCCATTCGCAGCCGAGATGCGGATGCCGAACCGGCGCTTGCACAACTGGGGGTTGCTGCCACCGCACCGCCCAGCACGTACGGCCGTCCCGTGGGGGGGAGGGGACGGCTGCTATCGCAGAACTGCCCCGTGACACCGAACGGTGAAGAAAGATGTTTCCGTGTGCTGTGAAGATGACGGCGATCACCAGAAGAGAAACACTTGTGCCCAGAAGGAAGGGCACGTGGCAAGCTGCCCGCCACGGGCCGGGGCGCCGGCGGCCTGCGTGAGCCTCTCTCTGAGGAGCCGGAACACTGCATGGATTGCACCGAACCCAGTGCGGCATTCCGGGATTAACAATATTTACCGCCTTACTACACTAATCTCGTTAATAACTCAGCTGGGTGAGCCGGCGCCCGGAAGGTGCAGTCTGTTGCGTTGTGAAGCGCCAGGCGTTGCATTTGGTTTGGCTGATTCCTACGTGAGACACACATAAGAAATCAGGCTAAATAGAAGGTGTTTGTATTGAAAATAACAAATTTCTCTTTCTGCATCCTCTCTCAAGCCCAAAATGGATGGCAGCAGGGAAAGCAAATACAGCCGGGTGCAGGAGCTGGCGGCCACAAATCTCTAACGCGGGGAAAACACGAAACACAAACAGCACGTCCAGAGAGAGCGCGGGGCCTTTCCACTGCTGCTGTGGGATGATGTGCGTGCTGAAAAAACCCCACAGCCACCAACTCCTCCTGTGCCCCACATAAGCCTGCTCACGAGAAAAAGCAGCCGCTGAGCTGATACAGCAAAGCCCCAAGTAGCCGCAGTTCTAGAAAAGAAACATTTTTGTGAAAAGTCCTGTTCTGTCAACCTGAAAAGGCCAAGGTGAGTCTAGTAAAGGTGTTTCAGCTCACTGAGTATTGCTGCACGGTACCTCCCCTGAAAGAAAATCCCTCTTCAATGCATAGACTCCAACTTTACCAAGGGAATATTTGGCCCAGTGTTAGCGATTCTGCTCGGAGCTTCCTTTGCACTGGGCAGAACACGCGCTGTGTCACACGCGGCTGAGCGGTGGCCTCTCGGCGCTGGTCCCCACAACCACAGGCGGTATTTGTAACGGAAGCCTTATCTGCTCCAGGCCATGCTGCTGTAACACACATGATGGATCTTTTTTCCAGCACTGACAGAGTGATTTAGTGATTCATGTGTGAAGCTTTGTTACAAAACAAACAGAGGGAGTTAAATAACTCCCACACTCCTCTCCAGCGGGAACTTCGGTTAGCACTCCGGACACCCCTCTCCCCGCCGGCGCAGCCTGGCTGCTGTTTCCACCCAAAGCTGTGCTGATCCAGCGGCAGAACCGCTGCCGGGACCGGCTGAGCCGGAGCGTGGCGGCTGCAGCCAGCAGCATTGCTGGGGAACGCGGGAGCAGCCCTCCCACGGCAAACTGCCTGCGGAGCGGCGCGGGAGACGCTCATGCGAGGTGACAGCAACGTCCTTCCCCAGCTTCACCGGGATCATCAGCAGCACCCTGAGCTCGGGGGATCCCCACAGTGCCCCGAGGGTACCTGGGTGCAGCGCCCAGTATGTGTCGTGGCCACCCCAGCAGAACGCTGGCACGGGTATTTGTGAGACACGCGCAGAGGAAAGCGGCTACTTTATCCCGCAAACGGAGCCAAGCGAGCACTGCCCGCAGACTCTGAGGGCCTTAGTGTCAACAGGAAAGAGGCAGATAGAGCGGCTCCACGGAGATTAAAGAGAACAGCACATGAAACAAAGGAACACAAAGGAGGTTGCTTTTTCTTTTGAACAGGATGCACCGTTTATTGGCAGGCAGGCGGGGATCAGTGAAACATTTAAGTGCACTGCAGATGAACAGCACATCAGAAAGCAGAAACAAAGTGGTGCCTGATGAGACACGACCGGTGGTCCTTTCTCCACGCCCAGGGGAGCAGCAAGCCCCGGGCAGCGCTCGCCTTGCGCTTTGCTGGGGGCTCCTCCATCACCTGGGGCATGCAGGCAGGGGGGCTGCTGCAGCCGGCCCCCGCTGCGCCCCAGCACTCTCCCTGCTCGGCAGGTCCTCCCCGAGCCCAGGCTCGTACAAGCTTATTGCTTCATGAATCTCTTTACCCTTTACATTTGGAGTAAGGACAGTCCATTGGAGAGGAAGGCCTGCTGCTGCCATGGTTCTGCAGGGATCTCCGGCAGGGAATGGGCTCCTCGTTAGCTCCCGTTTCATTATCGGAACTGTTAATGAAGTTCTAACCATGAGGTCCAAATTCTGCTTCAAGCTATACATTCTGCTCCCACTTACAGACAGTCACATTGAAGTTAAGTGAATCTATACTTTGAAAAGTGAATGCAAAACCACCAGTATGAGCTTGCACAGCTGTCCTGGGGTGTACAAAGGCGAATCTCAGTCAAGAACTCAAACAATACATTTTCTTATTTTTACTTCTGCAAGCTGAATCTAGCTTTACAATCAAAGTGTGAAAGAACCTGTCTGCACACACACACACACACACCCCTTCCCCCCCCCCATCTCAGGGCTTCCATGAAATGCTGTGAGATCAGCGGCCAAACATTACAGCTTTCTGCGCTCCTCACCACAACCAAGCCAGCAGCCGAGGTGCTGCCGCCCCCCCGCAACGCCGGCACAGCCTCCCACCCGGCCGTTGGCACACCCGCCTGTTTTGCCACATCCGAGGTGCCAAAACTCGCCAGATCAGCTGGAAATGGAAATCGTGCCAGTTACGTATTCGGAAAGGAGACACAGAGTTTGCAAACACTTCTGCAGAGACCACTCAGCCTTGATCAAGCATGTGAATTAGTGCCCCGGCACATTTTATCCACGCCTAGGTCCAGTCCCACATCAAGTCACGGCTCACGAAGAAGCCCTCCGAGAGCAGCATATCTTCCTGCTAAGAACTACCATGACGATCCTGCATTTACAATATTAATAGGCCACAGGGCATCCTGCTACGAGAGCACGGTTTCCTGCTGTACTGCTGTGAGCGAGCATCGCTGCTGGTTTGCTGAGTCAGACTAGCAGAAGGGGGTCGCCTGTGCAATAAGGTAACAAGTGCATTTAGAGGAACACAATCAGCTCGCACATAAAAAATAAAGTTATCTATAAAAATGGCACTATACATTGGTGAACACCCGCCCTAAGAGAGTTCCCCCCTCCATCTCCCACTGCAAGAGGTCTCCTTAGCGGTTCACTTCTGGGTGGTGGTCAGCCTGCTGAAGAGCTGCCTTATTTTTGCCATCAGCATCTCTCTGAAGTGGTCACCCATTAAGAAATAAAAAACAGGATTAATGGCACTATTCAAAAACGCAATGGGTCTCGTGATGATGTAAACGGTGTTGATGATGTCCCGCGTGCACACAGGTACGTTCAAGGCTTGTATTCGGGAGGCAATTCGGACATTGCGCATTATGTGGTAGGGAGTAAAGAGCAACGAGAAGACGACCACTGTGAGGACGACTAAAGTAAGAGGCTTTTCAAGCGTCAAGAGAGAACTGAGCTGCTCACTCCTGTTTTTAAGAAAAAGAACCATCTTCACATAGAAACAGCACATGATCAGGAGAGGGACAAGGAACCCAAAGATAGTCAGAAACATGCTATAGATGAGGCTTTTCGTGGGGTCTCCAGAGCTTGCGTAATCGAGGCACTTGTTGTCAGGCGTTACAGGCTCCAGGAAATGCATTAAAGGCAGCAGCTCCAGTATCACCCAAATCCATATGGCAACAGACACGATAAAGGCTGTTTTCCTCTTCTGGAGAAAGTGTTCTCTGAAAGGGTATTTTATGAGCATGTATCGGTCAATACTGATAACGGTGAGGAACAGGATGCTGCTGTACAGGTTTGCATGCAACAGGAATCTGTTGCTGTGGCACAAGATGCTCTCCTTTGCCCATTGATCTCTGGAGTAGCTGTTAACAAGTATTGGAAGAGTACACAGAAATAATAAATCTGATAATGATAAATTAAACAGGTAGATGTTGCCACTTTTCCAGTTTTTCAGGCAGAAAATATAGCCGAACACAACGACGGTGTTTCCGATGAAGCCTATAATGAACTCGAGGCTGTACATGGTGGAAAGATAATACTTTTCCAGCACTCTGTTGGTCAAACAGTCACCTGTCTCATTCACAGCCTGGAGAGTCAAAAGAAAACAAACAAACAAAAATTAGTAAAAGATCATTGCAGGGCTATTTTTAGCTTGTTGCTGTAGCAGGTGAACACAGCATGCTGTTCCCTTACAGCCCGTACAGTCGGCAGAAACTTGAAGAATATCCCTCATGCACACGCGATTTCTGCTTTCAGCTACTGACCGAGTCGCTGCGCCAGATGGAAACTTGTGTGAGCGAAAACGTGTGTGAGGAGTTTGCAGAGCATCGCCTGCAGGCATCTGCCACAACGTGCCCGCCGCCGCTCGGCCAAACCCGCGGCAGTGCCAGGGGCTGAGAAAGTGAAACCCTCCCGTCACCACTTTTGTCACAGCCTTGCTGGAAGTCATCTGCCTCCCTGTTACCCAACCCCTGTCCCATGGCCTCCTCACTCATCTCTACAGCAGAAGTTCACTGTCAAGTTCAATAAAGGATCAACTCATTAGCAGCAACACGGCCACACTCTGACAGCGTTACTCCGAATGCATCACGAAGCCAGGAGAGAATGCTTTTATTAAATTAATTGATCCATCCATCACACGCTTTGTGTGGCTTTGCTGGTAACTTGGGACAGAACTGCACAGACAGCGCTGTGAGGATGAAGCGCGTATCCTGTGTGTCACGGCAGGCGTGCCGGAGGACTTCCGAGCCATCCCTGCAGACACAGTGCTTTTCTGCTCCTGGGGTTTGACCAGCCTCCTCTGCTTTCTACAAAAAGCCCTTTCAAGAAGGGAAGGTTCAGCTACGACTGAGTCCTCGTGGATCTGAAAGCGGCTGTAGTCAAGGGCACAGCACAGCCAAGATCAGGACAAAACACCTTCAAAGCCACATTCCCAAACTTCAGCCACTTCTGTTATTAACTTGCTACAAATTGGGAACAGGGTGTATGATCTAGTCCAACACAGCTCCCAACTTCTGCCAAGCCCGCGGGCTGGAGGGCCCCAGCCCAGCCCCACGCAGCCGCCGGGGGCGACGCCTTTCCCTGCCGGGACACTGCCGAGTGCCGGGCCGGCCAACGCGTGGCTGCCTGTGGCCGGGAGCGCTGCCGGCAGGGCCGCCAGCACCGCCACCCCTCCTGTGCTGCCAGTTCTTTTTCTCTTTGGCTCCAGACAAAGGAGTTGCTTCTCCTTTCGGCTTGGAAGCAGCACAATCAGAATTCTTTTAGGAGCAAAACTTTCTAGGAAGCCGCAACCAGGTGTGAGTTTGCCTGAGGACAAACTTTGCTTTTTTTCTAAAGGTTGGCTAAAAAAAAATATGCTTTTGTGCTAGAGGGAAAGAAATAGAGTGGATCTCAGTGCTCCCCCTCCTGCGGCAGAGGCACCCGCACCCTCCTGCGGGGGAGCTCCACGACAAGGCAAGCTTTCAGCGAGAGCCCCTGGTTAAAACATTCGCAAAACAATTAGAAAGCGAGCGAGAACAAAACGTTAGAAAGATGGGGTATAGCTTAAAACCGAAATCGACCTAAGCCTGAGCTCTGAAAGAAGAGCAATGTGACTGCCACAAAATCTGCTGCCGACAGCCGACACAACCCGGGCACTCGCTTGCAGTCGTTTCAAAGCCGTCCTGGTGTCTGGGGTTAGTTAATAGGTCTCTGCTCTCAAAGCACTATATTTGTATTTAAAGGTAGATCACGGGGCAGACTGAAGTGCAGCACATACAACACTTCATAAAGTTACATCCAGCAGATATCTACACTGAGGCAACGACAGAGCCACGGCCAGAAGAACCTCACGCAGCAGCGAGCCTGACCCTGGGGCTCGAGAAGCAGCTCAACACTTCAGCGAGATTCTCATTCTAGAAAACACTGCGCTAACGTTAGCACTTTAAATACCAATAACAATTTTAAAATTACTGTATTGAATTGATTTAGCTGGCTGTTACAAAAAGGCCGATTAATGAATTTTAAAGCAAGCAGACAGGGTAAAACAACGCGGGGGTTCATTCGGCAGTGCCCTCGCTGGAGCGGCGGCAGAGCCTCCTGGCGAAGCCGCGGTCTGGCAGCCGGCTCTCGGGGCGCCAGGACACCTTACCATCCCCAGGGCTGGGCGCGGCCTCTCCATCAGCACTCCTGCACCAGGCCTGGCGAGAACTTTGGGATCCCTGGAGCGCAGCACGACATCCCGTTCAACCTAGTTTGCATATGATTCAATCATTAATGAGTCAAGACGAAGGAGCGATTTGTTTGGCTGAGCAGGACACGGGGCAGTTTTCGTGGGAGGAAGGTGCTGCAAAATGTGCGCTGAGCCAGGGAGAGAAGCAAACACACACTTCCCCTTTGCGGAGACCTGTTTGGAAACCGCCGCGGAGGACGGGCGGGCGGCAGCTCCGCGGGGCGCCTGGATCAGCGCGGCACAAGTGGCGGCTCAGTGACCTGCTGTAGTTTGCAAACCAATCAAAACAATGTATTTTAATTACAGCAGAGCAGAGCCCTAAAGAGCAGCGTTTAGCTCTCTCATAGGAACACATTTTAACGCTTCAACTCATCACTGCTCTGTAATATTATTGTGGCTTTGACTGAGAATAAATGCTGCTAATGCAAAATGCTCCACTGCAACTACTGCACCCAAAGCAGTTTATATCAGCACAAAAACTCTTTCTTGGCTTCAGGTGCCACAGTGGCACTTTTACACGCGGTTTGGATTGCCCGTTCACCGGCAGACCGCTGCCTTCCGCTGCTCAGAAGGCCCAGGGCCCTCCGGAAAAGATGAGGTGTCAGTTTCTGGAGGCAGGGCCTGCCCCGCCGGGTGCCCTGGCTGAGTGCTGACCGCTGGACGGGAACGCGAGGGTGCTGCAGGGCTCTTGCACAAAAACGAGCACAAAGTGCGCTAACTGTACGTTTACGGTTGAACGTGATGATGTGCCTGGGTGGCTGACGCTCGTGGGATGCTGCTCGCCGGGGATTTCCACTGCTACCGGGCAGGTTGGGAGCCAGGGGAGATTTTAGAAAATCCTGCGCTGTGCAATCTAAGCTTTCATGTACTTCCATTTAACTTCTACTGCTGTGCATAAGCGTGCTCTAAGTGAGGTTTCAAGCCGAAAAGCTGCTGCTGTGTGATCTGTCACTGCACAGAAACGATCAAACACAGAAGGATCGGTCTGTCCTTCCTGGGCCATGGAGAAAGCAGAGCTGCACTCACACTCACAAGGTCTGCTTTGCAGGAAAACCAAAATCCCAGCATTTGTGGGGCTTATTAATCGCCGCTGCGGTAAACAAGCCAAACCTGCTTTATTCACCCGCTAATGGCAGCTTGCTCAGAATCGCTGGCGGACACCAAACCAGCTCCTGCTGCGCTCGAGCAGATGGCTGCGCGTTTGCAATGCACACACATACTGACACCTAATTGCTTCATCCGACCCCAGCAAACCCAGGCTGTTCAGGCAGTATTTCGACTGCACACAGCATCTGGAAAACACAGGCAGCACCCACACAGCTGTGAGCTGGGTGAGCATCTCCCAACAACCCTGAGCTGCTGCTTCATCCCTCGCAGGGGACAAACTGGAGGTAAGATTCGACGTTTTAAGCATATCTAAAAAAGCTGGGTTAGCCCTTTGTACAGCTTGCGTAATTGAGGGCAAGGCCACCCTCAGGCAGGAGCAGAGCCCCAGAGGTTGCAGCAGAAGCCGGGTGACAGCGGGTAGCAGTGGGTGACAGGAGGTGACGAGAGCGGCACTGCGCTCCGGCCAGGACGGTCCCTCCCCCAGGGAACGCAGCAGAGGTTGTGCCTGGGAGAAGCAACGTTTCAGCCACAGGCAGAGCACTGCTGGGTGGGTATCCCCAGTTCTCGGAGGGACTGCTCGGTCTCAGGGTTGTGGTCTTCCCCGGCTCAGCCCCGCTCCTGGCTGCGCAGGTAACGGCGCACGGTCTCACCCCGACCAGCTGGGGATGGAGCCTTGCCCAGAGGGTCACTGCCATGGAGAGCATTTCAGAGCAAAGCTTTGAGGTTGTCTACAAACACAGTGAACATATGGCTAACTAAAACCGCTTTTGAAAGCATCTTCCTTCCTTTTCAGAAGGAAATATGAAGAACTGAGATGATAGGGTCCACTTCTCCTCTCCGTGCACCCGGCAGCCCTGCGGTGCTGAAGGAGCTCCTCTACTCGACATGCGAGCGCTCAGAAGATCCAATGCTCCAGACAAAAAGTACATTTTGAAAAAGTGCAAGAAGAAAGAGGAGCGGCAGTGAAAGACAGAGCTTCAAAAGAGCTCTGTGAATTTCTGCTCCAAGACTAAAAAAACAAAGCAAGACGAACTGTGCAGGCTCGGGACTAGTGGCAGGTGCCTCCCCAGCAGGTCCCTGTCCTGCCCGGCAGCACCAGCAGTCCCTGCAGTGCGGGCAGGGGGTCCGGCTGCCACCCCGGTGGGCGCATCGCTGGGGACAGGCGGGTGAAGTGCTGTGGCATGGCTGGAGCTCAGACCAAGCAGGACATCACAGCTGACACAGGCCGGCCACGGGCAATTGCCTGCCTTGTTCTTTAAGCCTGAGTGACTGGAACCAGGAGAGGAGACCCGGTTCCACACCCGGTTTTAACTAAGGGTGCTGGAGGCTGGCTGCAGAACACGCCACTTCCCCATCACACCTTTCATTTCGCAATACAGGTAGCAGGAGTAGTGAAAACGTGGCGGTTTGCACTGGCTGAGGCAGCCCGGGACAGTGCCCGGCTCCCCCCCCACCCCGCCGCTGGTTCCAGGGAAGGGAACCCAAAATGACCGTAGCAGAAAAGAGCTGAGGTGAGTTCCCAGCCCGTTCCCACAGCGGCACCCTCAGCCCCTCGCTGCCGCCTGCACCCGGGCAGCAGAAGCACCTTCCCGGGGATTTTAAGTGCCGCGGTGTGCCGGGCCCTCGCACCCAGGGCTCGTGCTGCGTGCCCGCGGGAACAGGCTGGGGGTGGAACTGGTGCCCGTGGGGGGTT
The DNA here is from genome assembly GCA_013399095.1 of Psophia crepitans. Lineage (NCBI taxonomy): Eukaryota > Metazoa > Chordata > Aves > Gruiformes > Psophiidae > Psophia > Psophia crepitans. The sequence goes on from VWZZ01007158.1 coordinate 93,924, forward strand.
CCAGGACTCACCCAGACGAACCCACAGAGTAAATGGGTTTCTTCACAAATCCATGGTGCAGGTGGGGCCTCATGGAAGGCTTTTTGAAGATCCAGATGTGTCATTGCGGCCAGACCCCTTCACGCAGGGCTTCAAGCATCACGCCTTGGCATAACCCCCCGGGTCTCCTTGTAGCACTCCAGGTTTTGTAACACAGCTGTATGAAAGATGTGGTGATTTAAGACCGGTTCATTTACTGCTCTAAAACGAGGAGTTAACGCGTTACCTCTGATAATGCAGTACTTGGCCACCTAAGGAAGGCTCACTTCAGTTGCTCATTTACTTTGAGCTTTCTGCACGTATGTATCACACTGTTTCACAGCCCGTCGTCCGCCATAAACCTGGAGTCGTGAAGAGCCGAGAGCTCAGCGGGCAGGCTTCCGCCCTGGCCTCGCCAGTGAGAGCGATGCGCATCCAGTTCTTTGGCAAAGGAGTCAATACTTCTGCTCCTGTAACTGGCACGGAACTCTTACCGTAAGATTTTTCATGTGCTGCACTTTAATATTATGATTAGATATAACAAGATCACTAATTCATACTTCACGTGAGCTACTGCCAAAGTGTACATGGGGAAGCGCCAGCCTCACGTCCATCACCGACTCAGCCGGGGTGAGAAGCGCCGGCACCACCGGTGCGCCGGGGACGTCTGAGCTCGTCGATAAGCATCCACCCAACGGTACACCATGGTGAGCTGGGTTGTTCTGGGTTTTACTCCTAGCAAATGCTGATCCCAGCACAGGTTCAGAGACAAACGCCCTTCTGCAAAATGCAAGGATCAGAATTGGCCCTGTGCCTTTTTTAAAAAAAAAAAGATTTACATAATTTCTGGTACTCCCTAGGCATGTCATAAATGGTTATTCAGGACAAACTAGAAGCATTCAAAGCCCCAAGTGAAGTTGGGTAGCATTGTGCTAAATGAGATCTCACAGTTTAATGGTAATTAAAGGCCATTTCTTTTTCCTCCTATAACAATGAAAAATAATCAAATATTGGCTCAGAGGAAAGGCTGGTGAGCAGAGCAATGTGTTTTCTCAACAGGGTTTTTCCCCTCTGGCTCCATCTCCTCCTCTACTGACTTGTTGCTCAAGACGGAAGCTTAGAGCTCTTCAAAGTATTGAGGCCGACTCCTACAATGCTCCTCAGAAGAACGAAGGTGCTGTTGGAGCAGAGGGTCCCCCATGCTTGCCCCAGGCGGCCACAGGGGTGACCAGCAGCCCCCATGCCAGCGCCCGGCTGGGGACAGCCACGTGCCAGGGGAACCGCTGTCCCAGACGTACGTTTTTGGGAAAGGATAGTGCCCACAGAGTGCTTTTCTCTCAAAATGCTACACAGCCACCCTCCCTGGGTGAGGTGATTTTCCAAATGCCTACATCCTCGATGGATCATTTATTTAGACACTGATTTAAAACGCAACCGATGGTCTTTTCCTACCCACCAGGCATTAGGAAAGCACAGCCACCAACATTCCCACCCGGTCCTCTGCTGCAGGCTGTGATAGGTTCTTATTCTGCTAAGCCATATGCATGCAAACAACCGATCGCAGCATCCAATAAAACCAGTGCTGCCGTGAAAATAGCGTGGCACGGCCAGGACACCAGGGTGCACGCTGGGCCTCTTCAGAGCACCTGAAGAGACCTGTTTGCCTGGTAAGGCTTCCAGCACGGGTAACACGGAAACTTCAATCCCACAACATTGATTCACCTCACAAACCTCTAGCCGGCAAGTTTTCCCGCTCTTCCACTGAAAGGCAGAGGGGTTTATTTTCCAAAACAAATTGTACTTGGAAAGACGCTGTTCTGCCCGACAGCAGGTCGCAGAGCCACGTGGCACCCCGCGAGGCGGGTTTCGGAAGCCGGTTGCCCCCCCAGTGCGCTAACTGTACCCAATGTCACCCAGGGGGTTTGAAGGGCGTCTCAGGGGACGCCAGGTTTCTCACATACGGCTCTGTTGAAAGAACGAGTTCATACAAGTTGCAAAGCCAGTCCTTGGGCGTTTACACTTACATTTGCTTACACAAGTCTAACCTCCCAGAACAGATCTGGGTCCACAAGAGAGGAGAGAGACAATTTTGGGGTGGGACCACACTAGAGAGGCAGATGTGCAATGCACGAGCGCTCCAAAGGTGCAGTAAAAGCCCAGCGAGCAGGAGACACTGCCTGCGTGCAAGCGGCAGCATCCCGCGGGGAGCACCCCTGCAGTGCCGAGCGCGTGCCAGCAGCGCCGGGGGCAGATGGAGGTGGCCTTGGCCACCGCGCACAACTTGCTGATCCAGGTCCGTGTCCACAGTGACTTGGCACGAGGGAAATTCAGTCCCAGACCTGGGAACCCTCATTCCTACAGCACCCCAACAACGCTATTTTCATTACAGCCAAGTGGCCGTCAGGGAGTGCCGCCAGCACAGACCTTTTCACTGAGAAACAGCCTACTGCAACCACGAAAAGCAAACAGCCCCTACGGATTACAAACTTCTTAGCGCTGCTTTGATAGTATTTCTCAGGCAAGCTGTTGAACGGGTGCCACACAGATTTAATCCTGCAGCTCCCAGGCAATTTGAAGCAAGTTTGCGAAAACTGGGCATTCAAACTGGGAGACAAGGGCAGGCTGCGGCTGTAAATTAACGCCGTGCTGTTAAATTCACCGGGTTCTTTAGCACCCTGCAGGCTTTAAAAAAGAAAAGCAGGAGTCAGGCATGTTTGTTGTCATTAAATACCCATTAGTCAATTTATATTAGACTGAGGCCTATTAAATGAGTCATGCATATTTAAGAGTTTATTATGATGTATTTGCATTTGGCTGATTAGAATGAGTCATTAAGGTTGACCTTGAGTGAAATGTGGTGCCTTTCCTGCGGAGCCCTTTAAGCAGGGCGTGTTTATCCCCACTCGGGATTTGGTCCTGTGGACCACGGGAATATTCTTTTAGGTTATAAGTTATTACTAGGGGAAAAGAATTAATACCTTGCCCAGGCCACCACGAACCCGTAGAACAGAAGTTTGAGTGCCATGCGAACGGTTCAGCCGCACACGCTGCGCCGCGCACCAGAGTCTGTAAATCTGACGGCCTGAGGCTGTTTCTGCCCTCGGTACAAAGAAGGGGCAGAATTCAGCGCTTGCTTCTCTTTATCTGTGGTTTGTTTGTACTAGCCCAGCAGGACTTGGTTTCCCCGTGCTCCGGAAAAAAACATGCCCTGTTTCTCCTCTGCTTCAGTCCCTGAGCCACATCACCGTGTTTGGGCTCAGATCCTTGTTTGCCAGCTCTGCCAGAAAAATGCAGTGTTAAGGTTTTGCTAAAAGAAAAAAAAAAAACAAACCACACTACTTTAAGGTGTTGAATGTTGAAAGTGAAGTAAACCTGCCATTACAGCAGGAGAGGCAGCCTGCCCTGCCACGGGCAGCTCCTCCCACGGCACAGTGCCCAGCCTTCAGCCACGGTTGTGCCCCCCCAGCCAGACGGTGTTCCCCACGCAGCATTTGGCCAAACTTTGAGCTTTCTCTGTAGTGCCGTGTATTTAACAGCTGAACAACCACAGCCCCGGGAGCATTGCATTGCACGGACCTTCTGCAGCCGCTTCTGTAACCCAAAAGTTTCTTCCCCCACCCAAAGAGGTATCAGACAAGTCTCTCCAGCTCCTAAGATCAGTACGATTCAGGATGTTGGGAAGTAGAGGCAGGCAGGAGAAGTTAGAAAACCCCGCAGCATCGTGGCAGCTAGAACCGATGGAGGAGAGGGGTGTGCTGGGGGGGTGCCGAGGGGCTGAGCGTGGCCCTGTGGGCCAGCCCCAAACCCTCCCAGCCCCCCAGCCCCGCGCTGCGCAAGGCACCTGGCTTTTATGAACTGCTGCGTGCAGTCGAGCAGCGCACCTAACGCGCGGCACACCTAACGCGCGGATAAGTCCCCGATGAATCCACTCCCACCCGTGTTCTGCTTTGACGGCGGCAGGTCCTGCGCAAGCCCGCAGCGCAGTGGCTGGGCGGAGGGTGTGATTTCCATGAAACGCCTCCGTAACGCACATCTCGCCCACAACTGATCCCCTTAGCACTTTGCTGTTTCTTTTTGGATCTGTACTAATTACATGCAGGGCCTGAAAATGATGAAAGACATGAAATTGCTTCAATTATTCCATTAATCATTTTTTCCTTGGAGGAACAGATCTTCCTTAATAACCTATGCTTCAAGAAGCCCAACACTGAGATTTCTTTTGCTCCCCCAAAGCTACAGAGCCTTTTTTTCAACCTCCACCTCCCGAAAAGAAGAAGGGACCCTCACTGCTCCCAGCTGCTGCATGGAAACTTCACCCTGGAGCCTTCCTCCTCCTCCCAGAAGCCCAGCCCAGCCATGCGGTCAGGCGGGGGGGAGGTGACAGACACCCAGCCTGGGCTCTGCCACCCCGAGCCCCCCGGACTGACCCATTCTGGGGTCCTTCCCCACACAGCTGCAGCTACACAGAGCGCTTTGGTGTTTCTCTAAAGTACACGTGTTATTTAAAACATGGAATTTTGGTGGATTTATACAAAGCAATATATGTAAAATATATAACATACTCTGATAAATGTATTTTTTTATCAATACTTTTTTATTTATGAATACCCACAGCTGAGTGTCATTAAGGCCTGGTGAACAAGGCCAGAAGAGAAGTTAAGTGCGAGGTCATGATATACTTCGGTGAAAGAGTCTGAACATCTCCATGATTACTTTAAAAAAGCAGAAATAACATAGTGCAACTAAAAATACCTCTTCCCCCTTCCCTCCATGGTGATCTACTTTAAGGTTAGTGAATATTAACCCTATTAGCAACTGGGATGTGAAAAGGTATTCCAGCTTTTCTCTGAAACCAAGGCCAATAAGCCAGCTGGTATTCCAGCATTGCAGAAGCTACTTTGATATTCCCTAGGTGGCTGATAGATAATACCGGCTTCTCACTTACCAGCTTTTAAATATTTTGCTCATTCAGGCAACGGCTGCTGAAGGATAAAAGGCTGAATAAATGGAGCATTTCTTCTTCCACGCCACAGTAAAGCTTCAAAGAACTGGTAGCAGAGCAATAAAGACATAAACCTCCAAACACGCACCTACGGCTGCCCGCGTCGGGTGCGTTGGTGGGGCGGGCTGGGCACTGCGCTGTCCCCAGGAGCAGCACCCCAGGGCCGACGCGTGCTCCTCAGGGGTAGCCAGCAACCAGCTCCACCCCAGCACCTTCTGGACAGTCAGTGGATCGGTGCAAACCGCACCTGACAGCTGAGGCTGAAACAGGGGTGTAAAACACAACTTTTGGGGTTTGGGGCTTTTTTTCCAGCTTTGCTGATGGTGGGACAGGCAGGGCAGTGCCCGGAGAGCCGAGCCGTGCCAGGGGCCCAGCACCTCTACCCTGAGCCCCGGTACCCTCTGCCAGCGCGGCCGAGCCCCGGAGCAGGGATGGAAAGGTCTCCCATCACTAAGGGTGAAGGGGGGGCCCCGCAGGCTCAGCCCAGGGTCCCCGCGCTCCGGCCCGAAGCTGCAGCAGGGGTGGGGAAGGATGGCAGGTCACTGTCCTTGTCCAGCCTGACACACACTCTCCCTCGAGAAAAAAACAAACCATACAACAAGGCACAAACATTTCAAAGAAAAAGACGTTTCAAAAAAATTCTTACAATTGCCATAGTTAAGATATTCTTAACACAACCTCAATGTTTATAAGATTTTTGTCCCGGTTTAACATCTCTGTGAATAGCACACAAATGCAGTTTGTTTCTGAGCAGTTTTCCAAGCCGTGATTACTTTGAGGCCAGAGACCTGCAAAGCTGAGCTGGCATCTGTAACTGCATGGTCTTCAGGGGGCTTGTCAGTAAGGAAAACCTGCGCCGAAGGGTCCCTGCGGCCGGCAGCGCGCTGTTGGCACAGCGCCGGGGAGCCCGGGGCAGCCCCCCGCTGAGGCAGGTTTGGGATGTGCTGTCCTCTGCTGGGAGCCTTCAGCCCGCGGGGCCCGAGCGTGAAACACCAGAACAAAACGAAACAGTTGTATGGGTCAAAGGGAGCTGTGGAAACCCCTTCTGTGACATGGTTAACAGAAATAACAAGTACGCAGAGCAGCACCAATGTGGTTGGGCCTTAAGTTGAATTTGCCAACAGGGAATAGCTTAATCAACTGTTTCAAAAATACCAGGAAACTGAAACTGTTTGCCAAGTTTGGAGTTTTTGGTTTAAGACCAGTACGGTACTTCAGCAAAACGTTAAGGGCTCTCAGCAAACCGATCGTGCGGGACACCCTAACTGGCAGGGAGGCTTTATTTCTTCATCTGCTCACTTGCAAGTGTGAATTAATTCCATTTTCTCTGCACATGCCCACCACCATCATGTTTTGTACAGGTGACAGGGGAACCGGAGGTCCGAGATCGGCCCCCACACACACCCGGGCGTCCCCAGAGGTTTGGTCTCTGTGAGCGGAGCTGGCTCCTCTGCAAGCTCCCGACAGCGCTGCGAGGATCAGCCGCACCTCCCGAGCAGGAGGGAAACAGAGGAGCCCCTGGCAAGAGGTGGATGCTGCACCCCAAGCACACACCGGTGGGACAAGATTCAGCCCAGGAGGCGCAGCAAAGGGTGCGGTGCCTGTACGGCGTGCGAGCACGGCACGAGCCTGCCCGCGCCTTGGCCAGGTTTGGCAGGACGGTCCAGCGGCGGCAGGGCAGAGCCGCAGCGTGCTCGCTGGTGCAGCCTTCCCCTACCAGGATGCTGCTGGCCATGATGGTGGCAAGGCCAAGCTTTGTCTTGCACCATCAAACACCAAATTTCATCACAGTCCCTACTGGGAGGCAGAACAAAGCCTTCCCTGGGAGTGGTTTTTACTCTCTTCTGCTCTGGATAAATGAGTTGCTTACTGCGGTTTCGGTCTCTCCTGCCAGAGATGCTGACGTTGCAATTTTCACTGTCTCATTTTGTGCCTTACCAAGCATTTCCAACTAAAAAAAGTTTAATTTAGAAATTTAATTGGAAGCATATACAGTCCAATCAACCATTAATCCATATTTAGGTGCTGGTGGTTAAAAGACATTTACTCCTTGTTCCAAGCAGAGTCCTATAAAAACGTGCAGGGGGAGGCTGGGAAGACTGTTGGCATTTTTGCTTAGAGCATAAATCTTTCTACCACCTTACAGGTATAAAACTTTCCTAAGGGCTAACACCCTTGTGTCAGCAATGTCCCAGTGCCCACAGGGAAGGAAAACAATCCAAGCCATATCAGCGACAGCAGCATAATCCGCTGAGAGATGCCTGCTCGTATATCCCAGCTTTGTGCACGTCCCTCCGACACAGGAACTGTCCTCCCCAAACGTTCTCTTCAGCAAGCTGCCTTCTGCCGTCTATACGGAAGGAAAACTGAAGCAGCATGTAAGGCACAGGGGAAGGATCGCTCACCGTGACTGAAGGCCAACTCAGTCCATCCCACCAGCACTTACAGCGTTGGCAATCCCCTACCTGGGGAATATTCTTGCGGACACAACCCTGATGCTGTACAGAAAGCCAGACCAAAGGTGCTAATGAGACAAAATCCCAGTCCCGCACTTCCTCGGGAATGCTGAGGTACTGGCAATTAACTCCAAATGAGGGAGAAAAACCTCCAGCCCAGATGTCTGCTGGCAGCAGAGGGGAGCCCAGCCCTGCGGGCAGGACCCAGGAGCTGCAGGCAGTGTTACGGAGAGCACTGTGAGAAATAACTTCCCAAACACGCTGGGAGCTTGCACGAGCACACGCGCGTGTCCCGAGGATGTGCAAACATGCAAACACATTGCACTGCCATGCCTGGGGGTTATATGAGATGGCTTTTAATCCCATGGTACATGCTGGCAGTAAGGCACTCGCCCTTTCAAGGATGGATTCAGCAGCGGAGAAACAGAACGCTCCTGCTGCCACCCCAAACCCAGCCTGACCAGCCCTCCCCACACCAGGCTCAGCAACCCCCAGCCTCCATCCCAGTCACAAACTTCAGCATCGTTTTGTTGATGAGAGACACCTACTCAACCACTTCTGTTTACGCCCTCCGCCACCACCACACGCATGGCTAAGCATTCACGTGAGCAGCAACACAAGTAAAACAGCTCCCTGGGTTCGGTCCTGGCTGTTGCAAGAGCTCCCGTGTGTACTGACACCAGCTTGTTGCTCCTTTCCCATAAACTGGATACCTGAGTGACAAAAAGTACATTGCACTGGAATCAAAGACAAGTTTAATTTTTATATTCAACATCATAAAGATGAAAAACATGGCAATCGTGCCATATACATTCCATCTCAGCAGGCTGCACACACACTCAGAAAACGTCCCAATTATTGAAGATTCGGTATCTTTTATGCAAAAGAAAAAAGCACGATGCTAGAAGCGCATGTTCGTGGTGTGCTGTGCTCAGTTTAAAAGCAATACCCAACCGACGTGTGCTCTCAGCATTCAAAAACTTTAGGGTTTATATTTAATCCACAAAACACATAGAAGATATTTGCTCAGGACTGACAGTTGAATTGTTTCTTTTTCAAGCCTATAAAGCTAATTGTATTTTTAAAAATTCATGTGTAAAAGCTGCTAAACAGTTTTAAGGATAATTAGCTCACATAACACATAACCTATCAAGTAAGTAGAGCATAAAACACACAGCAGTGCTGCTTGTAAGGCTTCATTCAGAGTCTTCATTATCTGACGAATATCCAGTGCTGCTCTATTACACTATTTCCTTCTAGTACAGGGATAAAAGAAAGGGATTACCCAGCAAGACAGATGCTTTAAAAAAACCACACCCAACCCCCCCCAACATTCTCACCATTACTGCCATCGCACTCTGTTTTCAAGCGCTTCCCTTCAGCCGTGCTGGAGGCAGACGGCAGCTCCAGCCCAGCTGCGACAGGCAGGGGTGCCCACCTGCCCCGCCCTGCACCCACCAGGCCCCCGCGCCTCGGCTCACCCATCGCCCCACGGCGGCAGCGGGCACGTCCCATGGGACAAGGGAGCACGCCGAAGGGGACGGAACAAGCGGCCACCAAGGACCTCCCATGTGCTCACAGTCACCTTGCCCATTTGCACAAGCCTGCGTGATATGAAGACATCACGATAGGGAGAAACAAGCAGCAGCCAAGACAGGACACCGAGTCCCACACACTGTGCCAGTCGGGGCCTCGGGCAAGCCCTGGCAGCGTGTGGGCAGGGCTGGGGACTCCAACCCTCTGTGGTCTTGACCAGGAGAAAAATCCCAGGGCAGTCCCAGCAGTTTATGGGGTTCTGAGCTCAGACAACAGCACTGGAAGAACACAGATTAGAATCAGACTGACTTTCCTGCCAGAGAAGATGAGAAACACTGCAATCCAGACACTGCAGGGCAACACACCAAAGATGGCAATCACACCCAAAAACTCGCATAGCTCCTCACTCGCACCCAGTGAATGCGAGCCACGCGTACCAGGGCAATATTTTAAACTCACAGATTCTCATTCAACCACTCAATGTATCTGTTCAACAGCCGGTGGCCTACAGCTAATTCAGCTGGACTGATGACAAACATCATGGCCCCATGAAAGGTGTCCTTGGCGTGATCATGTGTGACGGGAACACCAACTGCCTGGAGGCGCCTGGCATACATGACTCCATCATCCCGTAGGACGTCGTGCTCGCAAGTGAGGACATAGGTGAGGGGCAGCCGGCGTAGCTGGGCATCGCTGGCCAGCAGCGGGGACGCCCTCGGATCCAGAAACCCTGGGTACTTCCGTGCAAGCTCGGGGTTTCCATAGGTGGGAGTGGTGTAAACGTGATCCTTCTTCAGCTCCTCAGGCAGCAGATTGCTCCAGTTTACAAACTGAAATAAGTGGCTGGATTCAGCAGGGACATGCCTGTTGGAGGCCATCGCTTCCCAGAGAGATGAATCAGAAGTGAAATATTCACTCCAGAACCTGACCATAAGTGACTTGCTTAAAATGGGCTTGTTTGCATTTTCTCGGTAGGATGGTAAAGTCAGGTCAAGGGCTTGAAGAGCAGGGTATATTAACGCCTGGACTTTGAGTTTAGTTTTTACTTCAGAGTCCTCTAACAGCTGTAGAAGAAAATAGAAATAATCACAAAAAGTCATTTAAAAAGTCTTGGTTCCCTCACACCAACCGAAGACCATAAAGAAAGAAATTAACACACACATGTTACAACATAAGCAAAATAAGATTATCAATAAACCCAGGAGAGATTAAGTTACAGAAATTCTAAATTCATAGGCAGGTCACCTAAACCAACATGTATTAAGTAATCATGAACATCAAATATATTTTAATTTTATTTTTTATGTTGAAGGACAACAATATTTGAGGAGTATTCTTTTTGAAACCCTGAAACTTTGAGGCATTGATGCTTTCCTCAGCAGTAACAAATGCTTTTCCTATAAGTACAGAAAATTTCTACTCCTATAGTTCAAAAATTGCAGGTTTCTGAGGCTCCTTTAGTCGTTTCACACAATTTAGAGCTTATCCATCTGCTGGGCTTTTTAACCTGGAGGTGCTAGAACTCAAGCCCACGAGCCTGTGCATTTTAGACGTATGAAAAATGAAGTGTGATGAACTGAACACTAACATTTCTGATATGTCATCCTTTTTCCCTCTCCAATAAGAAATTTCCACCTTTTCCCTCAGTATCTGCCTTCAGTGTCCACAGCAAATTCACAACCGTTCCAAGAGAGATTCATTACGATACAAATCACTTCTCAAGAGAGCAAAAACATCGCGCTGACTTTACTCAACAAACCTGAGCGCAAAGTGCAAGAGGCACCAAACCGTGCGTGGTCAAACGGCACTGGAACGTTTAGTTGTCCTTTTATTTACATCTATACGAGTCAAATTGCTTAAAATTCCCTTTTCAAACAACATACCTAAACCAGTCAAAACGTGCTTAAAGATAGAGTGATATATGCCGTAAGCGTAGGGCAGAGCGCCTTTCTTTAGGGTATAAAGGTTTGGAGGACATGACAGCATCGAAGCTACTCTGATGCCGTTAAACGGCTCGGGTAAATCCGCCTGCCCGCAGCCCTCGCTGACAGCCCTGCCGGCTGCGTGACGTCCTGCGTACGCAGACCATGAGGCATCTGGGACGTGCACTTGCTTTGAGCAGAGGTTTTTCTCAGTCTTTTGTAAGCATTAACAAGAGGACTAAAAAAAGAAGAATTTTGAGCTAGCAAACCAGCTTTTTCCCCTTTTTTTTTACCTGTTGTGCCACAGCTGCAGCTAGGTTGCCACCTGCGCTGTCTCCTGCAACACAGACCCGCTCGGGGTCCACCCCATACTGGGAGAGGACGCTGCTCTGGAGGAAGAACTTCGTTACTGAATACACATCTTCAAACTGCACGGGAAAATGGTATTTAGGTGCCAACCTGTAACTGTGAGAGGCGAGCAGAAGCGTGTTACTTCCTGCTATTAGTAAAGAGAAAGGCTGGCTAGCATCTGCCCGAGTTGGTGAACGTTTATGGTTTTCTGTGCCCAGAGAAATAGGAACTATCTGTCTGTTCTGCAGGATCAAATATCTTATTACCTGCCCAGTTTCATAAAGCAATACCCAAAATAATCCCCAACCACAATTCACCACTGCAACCTTGACAGCTTTTGTTTAACGACTTAAAACTAGCAGGAAAGCACGATCCAAAAAAAACCCCAAAATATTGCAAGGTTAGATTAATTGGAATAGATTCATTTATTCCAAATCCTCATCCCACCTAGAAGGAGAATCTTCTTACTTGACTGATACCACGACAGCATTTAACCTGTGCGAAGTCTGCCTTGTCAGATAATCGTAGCCTTTCATGCCTGGAAGGAAAGGAGTCACTCAGAACATGTTGCAGCACGTTTGAGAACAGACACACACGCAACAGCACGTTCCTCTCTGCAGAAGCTCTCAGGTGACTTTCCAAAGCCTCCACCGGGTTTTAGCTGGTGAAATACCATTTCCCCGACCCTTTCCGTGGCTTTGCACAGGCCAGTACGATCTTCCACACAGAGCCCTGGGGCTGAGAAGAGCTTACCTGCCTGTCCGACGCACCATCCTCCACCATGGAAGTAGATCACCGCCCTCCTCAGCCCATCAGACGCCTTTCTGGGCAGGTACAGACGGACAGCAACGTTGCTGAACTCCGTGTCCCTCACAGTGATGTTTTCATCAGACGTGGGTGCAATGTATTCGGCAGATGTGATCAGCATCACAGCTTCCATGTAGTGCATCAGACCCAGCCGGTCAGCAACCTCAGCCTAAAGCCCAAGGCAAGGGAAAACGGTCTTTTAAACACAGCCTTAGTTACTCTGCGGTTAAATTTCCATAAAGCCGTTTGACATTCTGTACAAGTCCATAAAGCTGCTGTAGAAGTTGCTAGGCCAAATGGTGCTGCCTCGGAGGTGTCACTGTCTCGCCCTGCCATGCTGTCCAGCCCAAGTCCCTCCGTTCCTGTCGCCTGGTGTGCGGCTGGGTGCCGGTGGCCACCCGGGGGACACCACTTCTCAGTGCTGAGAGCGGCTGGAAGCACGGGTACAGAGGGTAACAAGGACACAAGAGAGGATGTGGAAGAACGCAGAATGACCCAAAACCTCCTGATACCCAGAATGTAGGGGCTGCTCAGCCACTGCGACCTCCTCATCTTTTCAGCAGTTACCACAAAACCAAATGGCACAAGCAAACCCTGGTGGCACAACTACAGGGATATACCAATTTCACTTCAAGCTGCACAGTTTCTAGTGATTGCTTCCATCCCAGCAGACAAAGAGCATCCTTTAGAGATGAGTACACTTACATTATTAAAAGGAAGTTTTTTCTCTGCTTTGAGAAGTTAAAACAGCAGTAGTGTATTTTTGCCACTTTATCAGAATCCAGCTCTGTTTAATTTCTTCAGTTTCCACGTGACAGTTCCATTGCTCACACATCTCTCTGCTCCTCTGTACAATGCAGACGTGCTCCTACTGAACAGCAGAACGAGAGCCATCACGTGTTCACTGTCCATTCCACGCAGTCAGCCGTGAGGCAATTTCATCACGCTACGTGTGCCGCTACACCTTCTGAAGCTATTTCCTGCTCCATCATCAGTGACAAGGATCCAGCTTTTTCCTGAGCCACACAAAACCTTTCCTTGCACTGGTTTGATATTTCACAACAAAACGCTAAAAACAACGCTGGCACCGATGTTCTGATTTCCAGCAGCCCTCTGCCAGCGAGGCAGCTCCCTGCCGAACGAACCAGCAGAAGCACAGCTCTGGTGTGGCATCCCCCAGCGTGGGCTCCAGCCCAGCTCTGACCAGGGATGGTCCCAGCGACTCTGCTACCCAGAGACGCCACGGGACCAAGGGGAGCATCTCCAGAAGGAGAATAAGGATGACGCTAGCTGGGATCTCTGTCTGTCCGGTAAGCACATTAGTTTGGAGTCTTAAAACACAGCCGTGGAGTTCACTTTTTTAGAAGGTTCTTTTCCAGAAAGGGTGAGCGTGCCCCAGCTGTGCAGCAGCGCTGGAGCCCCAGCCCCTGTGCAGCCCCAGCAGAGTTACGGGAAGGGCAGGGCAAGCGGTCCCAGCCTGCTCCGCAGAAAATCCCTGACAGCAGAAAGAGATGTGGCTCAGCAAGTTCAGAACCAAGGAACTGCCAACTTTTAATACTGTTAGAGCATGAAATTCATGTTTTAAAACATTTATTATGAAATTCTACGGTTGTAAATTAGATTAAAGCTATTCTAAGATGCTAAATAAAGTTAAAACAAACCCCCCAAGCCCTAGCAAGTAAAGCTCCAGGTGAAACGCAAGCTCCAAAGATTAACATTTGGCAGCCTTGGCTCTGACACTGTGACAATTTACGCAGAGTAAAGCGTTTCAGAATCCCTGTCACTCACAGATTATTGTAAGCCTTGAACACAAAACTTCTTTTTAAAAAAAACCGTGCTGGCTTTCATTATACTGAGTCTTTGCTAGACAAGAGTGAATCCAAGTGAAAACATCTCTGAAGGCATTTGCTACGGACTGTGCTAGAAACGCCAAGGACACCTTCCAATGCCAACAGGTCCCCAAAGGAGCCGTCGCGTTTCCTCACGGCTGCCTGGGGGAATTGCGACAAGCGCAGGCGTGCCCAGTGCTCGCTTACACACAGAGCTCCCTGGCTTTTCCCCCCCTCTTCTTCTTCTTCATTGGATTAAGTTGCATTTAATGAAACTAACTTTTTGCATTGCTTTCAAGATATTAGAAACGTATTCTAAAAACACATTAAAAAGCTGTAATATACTACAAAACAACATAATAATGTCACAATGGCAGTAAAATAAAGCCTTTGTTTTCTGGATTGTGAAAGATAGCGTAAATACCTTTTTAAACATAAATTTAGCCCTGTTAGAGACTGGCTGTGGGTGGCGCGTGACCTCGGCCACACGACGCGCTGGTACGAGGAACCCATCGCGTGCAGCCGCCCTGACGCCCCGTGCGCTGCGGTGATGGGCTGCTGGAGCTGCCTGCGGCTGGAAGGAGCAAACAGCACGGACCGCGCCATGGTGCGGGAGCATGGCGCTAATTCCTAACGGAAGATTAAGGAATAGCTGGGGGCGGGGCGTAGTTTGGTTTGTTTACTTTTTAGATGATAGGAGGTATGAAGAATACAACTGTAATTGCACTCTGATATAACTTTGATCAGAAAGCTTGGTTTGGAAGGTAACTGAATTAACAGCAGGCCTAAGTTTTTTAAACTGATTGGAACTCTTTAGTAAAATGAACGCTCCAAGTGTTTTCCCTTTGTAATGTTTTTTTCCTTAAAGGAAACTATTTAATCATCTTCTACGTACAACCTACTCTTTCAGAAGTCAGAACAGAGAACGCAGCTAAGACCCTACTGCTGACACCGGATGGCGACCGCCGCCGCAGGTCAGAGCTCCCCTCTGCAGGCTCGGGCCGAGCAGTGCCGCGAGCTCCGCGTTTGGCCGGGAGGTGAAGGCAACGGGCAGGGCCTGACACAGCCCAGGTCCCTGTCACAAGCTCACAGACACATTCTGGAACGGCGTATTTTTATCCACAGCAATTACACAGTTTACATAAATATTTCTCAGCTGGTGTATTCTCCCTGAGGATTAGCATCTTGAAATAATAAATATATAGGTCAAAGTGAGCCCTGTTGCAATTCCACTGCGCTTGTGAAAGTCCCCCGCGCTGGGAGGAGCTCCCTCAGCCTCGGCACTGGGGCTCTCCAGCACCCTCAGAGCTGGGTTTTCCACAAGCGGACATTTTACGCTGTGGAAAACCACCGGCCTACCCCCTGTGGTTTCAAGGCGATTAGCATCTAAAAACGCAAGGAAATCATACCCTCATCTGAAAAGCCTCCCCGTCCCAGATCTGACACCACTGCTTGTTCCGGGGCGAGAGGAAAGCCAGCTCCTCCAGGGCTGCGCTCCTGCTGCTTTGGAAAGCATTTTCCACAGTCACTTTCTCCGTCCTCCATAAGGGGAGCGTGGCAGCAGGGACAAACACCCCAAAATCTGCTGACGGGGAGGGGAGCCCCGGCTGTGCCCTGGCAGGCGGAGCCCGGCACTGCTTTTAGCGGCTGATTTACCTGAACGGGCCTCAGCGCGGAGGGAGGCATTGCATCCTGTACTTTCTCCCTGTGTTTTATCTTCGGCTGCCTGCACGTGGTGCTTGCCGAAAACACATGAAGAATTCTGTGCTGAAGCACCACAGAAACTGGCTGCTCTATTCCCCAGCTAGACAGCATGTAGCGGTGATAGGGGTGTGACGTTAACATGCACACAGGATGGGAGCCATTCCCAGCCTGCCTTCTGTGCCACGGGACGGGAACGGACCCCAGCACGCCGCGATCCCCAGGCACGGTCTGACCACGAGCCTCCCACCAGCCCCTCAGCGCTCGCTGCCGTGCCCGGCAGACACCTCGAAAGCAGCCCGGGGCCGGCACAGGTTTTATTTAAGCCATTTACTTGTCCAGGAAACCCAAAATCAGGAGGTTTCATACAATTTGGCTTAGAGGCAGTAGAGCTCCCCAGGCAAGGCAAAGCAAAGCCGGTGAAGGAGCACAGAGATTTGCCATTTCATGGCTTGCTTTGGGTGGTTTCAGGTGCTTCAAGAGAAGACCCTCCTGATCAGGAGTGTTTGAGGGTGGCAGTGCTATTTCCCCTTTTCCAAACTAACATCAGGGGGTCAGAAAGACTAAAATAAGGTCCCCTTTGCAAATTCAGACCTACTATTAAGCGATTATAAATCATTGCCCCATAATCGGATGATTGTTCAGAACGTACTTAGGACACTTTAGAGCCCTCCCAGTGCAGCTCCAGGGAGGCTCTCTTCATCCGAGTCCCCTTGGGTTATGGCTGTGCATGAGACTGGAGCACAATTACAAGACACGCTTGCCTTACACCACTGCCGCTGGTAGCGGATTTAGGCTTAACAGGCGGCCAGTGCGACACCAACTCCATGGTAAAGTGAAAACACACAGTCCTCCAACACTGAAAGAAAAGGCCTCTGCTTGCCGAGCCATGCTGGAGGTCTGAGCGAGGAGACACAAGGTGTTCCTGAGTCGTCTCTGCACGTGCCCTCCCTGCAGGCTACCTCCGAAAGGAGGTCTAGAAGGGGAAGGCAGCCCGCCAACAGCTGGCAGAGGTCACACTCGAATAATGCCGTGAGCGTACTGCCCGTGAGCGCGGGCTGCTGCAAGGGCCTCACCAGCCGTACCTCCTCCTGCAGACACCGCTCCGCTGGTTCGCACACGTCACTCGCTGCTCTCCCTGTAACCGAACTGCGAAGGCGGCAGAGGAGCCCAGGCTTGCTCTGACGCACACCAAGTTCTGGCCGTCAAAGCCAGAGAGTCCTGGCTGAGGTCTCCGCAGGGGCCCTGCGGTCCGTTTCCAGTGACCACACTGTTTTTGTGCACGCACAGCGCCGGTGTTCAGCCTTACGTTACACATCGCCACCGCCGCCACAGTTCGTTGTGATACAATTAACGCAGCAGCATTGCAGATTTCCTCATTGCTGCCACTTGTGATAACAACGAATAGATGATGAACAGCAGTTTGTCCTTGTATCAAGAGCATGACAGGAACCTACAGCTTTCCATTAAATGATGTTGTGTGATGCACACTAGTTAATACATGACCACAGAAGCAATGCACCATCATAAGACAAACATACTAAGCACTTTCACCCTTTGCTGGAAATCTCAGGTGAGATGTATTCTTCATGATTTCTGGACTATCCTGCTCTCAGACTGTCCTACCAACTTGCCGCCCCTTCACCCTTCTGTCCAGGGAGCAGTGGGTTAACAGTCGAAGCTGGAACACACACTTGATGCGGGTCAGGACAAACAGCCCCCAACCCTTCTCATGCCCAGCTGGAACACGACTAATGACAAACACATCTTTTTCTTACTGCAATAACCTTGTTAACCAGTATGAAGCCAAATCTCTCAAGGGAATTGCTCAAGTGTGGAAAGACCAGATAAAAGCTTAGTGGATTCTTAGTAATAGTGGTTTGTTGGGTTTTTTTCCTTGGGTTTGTTTTGGGTTTTTTTGGGGGAGAGGGGATCAGATTTGGGTGGGGGTGTTGTGTGCGGGTTTTCAGAGGGAAAGCTGGGGAGGGGGGTGTTGCCTTGTTTTCCTCCCAGGAGGATTTCTACCACCTAATTTCTTTGGAGAAAAGAGGTCCCCTCAGCAGTACACCTGCAGACTTGCACTGCCTTTCCATTTCCCACCACTTGGACCTCAAACTACCAGGTAGGTGCCAGGTATAATGGAAACACACTGCTGCTTTCTAAGCTTCTGCAAATTCTTTATCTACTCCCTTTGCACATGGGAAAACTTTGCATCATTTTTGGCTTAAAATTTTTTACACCTTAGTATAGGCTTTGAAATTTGCTAAGAAAAGGAGAACAATCCTGAGCACCAAGGGAAGTTAATAAACAAGCGAATACTAGAAAACAAGATACAAGATCAATCAAACAAGGGATTGGCAAAGAGTCCATGAGTAAATACACACGTAACACCAAAAAAAAAAATCACCCCCCCGCCTTGTGCTGGCTGTACAGACCGAACAAGAGGTCTGCACCCCAAAAAAGGCTGCCTGACATGGGGGTGGCTCTGGAGATCAATCACAGCTTTTACACACTGTTCAGAAATGTGAGGTTGAGGAGACATCCTAAGAAAACATGCATCCTTGCCGCCACCAGACGATCTGTAAAAGAGGTGGCTCCCACGGACTTCTGGAAGTCATACACGCCGTGTTTTAACTTCACCGCCACGAAAGGGGGAACCCCCAAGTCGCCCTTCAGGACGAGCAGCCCAGGTGTTTGCCCCCACAGCAGACAAACCTTTCAGCATCATCCCCCCAGCAAAACTAGACCCCTCTCTCACGGCTCCTCAGACCCTCCTTTCAATCTGTTTTATGGTGGAGGAGAAAGCAGTCTCAGAACGTCTGTAGCCACCCAGAAAGGTGTCTGTGACTCTCAGCCCTCCTCCTCCGCCAAACCTTCAGCTTTGAGCTCATTTTTAGACTTCGGTTACACCGTCACAGCCGCTGCTGTAGGTGAAGTACCGTCTGGATTCCCACAGCTCCCAGTAATGTCCTTGGGACATGGGAACTACAGCACCGTTATTTAGGCATGCTGTGCAGCCTCACAGATTATTTACGTGTGTTTGGAATGGCTGTAGAACATGACTGAAGTGACGCAGAAGCCAAGGACATAATATGTATAAAAATAGCATGGAAAGACATACGGACACATGGTCAGTAAATACTGCCACAGAACTCCAGACGGGGGGTAACGGCCCTGCCTTTCCAGCCTGCGGCATACGGTTCTGTGCTTCCTAGCTAGATACCGTTTTTTGGTAGGCAAGATTACAGTGGTATTAAAAGATAGATAGATACATATCGGTGCTAGAGCATGTAGAAATTATCACCCCTATAATTAGCTTTGTGTAGTTTTTAGGGTCATTCTGTCAGCAAATTCCTATGAAACCACGAAAATTAACAGTTTTTAAGAAGGGCTCTAGTTTCCTTTTCTCTGACACCCAATACAACGCTGCTGAGGAAGCTCAATACAAAGGTTCTGAGAAACAGGAAAAATTCAAGGAACAGTGCTTCAGCTGCAAGGGATCATACAGCAAAATAAACGCTGGCACTTATCTCTCCATATTTACATCATGTATCACATTTCCAGTTACTCAACATCCTTTTTCAAGATTACACAACTAAATATTTTCTAAGTTTATTTATAGTCATAGTTACAGTAAATTTAATCCTTAATTTCAGATACCACTGTCCTTCTCGTAGTACATTCCCTATGCGTGATGCTGGGCGATGCGTGACAGGTATTGCCGTATCTGTGAGCCACGGCGCCGCCGGGACGCCCTCTGCCCCGCGGCTGCCTCTCCCCCGGGCCAGCCCCGCACCAAACTCACCAGATGCCCGATGGCCCTGAAGGCAGACGCGATGAACATCACCTTCCAGGGCTCCTCAGTGTCCTCGGGGACAGGGGTATAGATGTAGTAAGCAATGAGGGCAGAGGCGAGGAAGAGGCAGAGCAGCTTGGCTGCCATATCTACAGGCACACCTCCTCCCAGGCTGACGGGGGTAAGTGCGCTCGCTGACTCTTAACAGCGCAAGCGAGCACACGCACAGGGCAAAGTTAATCCCGTGTTTTGCTTGGGTCCTGGCCAGGAGGTGATTTCTCATCAGATCACCCGGGGCAGAGGTTACTCTGCCTTGCAGCTCCCGAGAAAACATGTTTCTTCAGCGAGGCATCCAGCCACTCGGAGCCAACCGAGCCAGCCCTCCACTCCCGGATTAAACATCGAGGCTCCTACACCCCCACCAGCCCCCTTCCTACATCTGGCAACAACAGCCAGCGGGAGGGCTGAGGAGGAGCAAGGCAGTTGAAAAATAAGGAACAAGAACACGGCCCGTGAACTGAGGGTTTCCGCAGGGTGACACTCAAATGCAAAAAGATGTCTCGAACATCCAGGAGCTGTTAGCTGCTGCTTCGTAATGCAGCCGTTCAGACACAGCCCCGCTGACAGAGGAACCCAGCGGGGTCAGGCCGCAGCGGCGTGTAACCCCCTGCCCTTCCGCAGGCAGTAACAAGCACCCCCGCTCTGGCCAAGCGTGCCCTCCGTCGTGTACTAACGCACCGACCCCATTGTGCAATAGTAGGTTTGGCAGAAGAAAAAAAACTTTTACAGGGCTTCTAGTTAATATTTTGAAGGTCAGATTTAATTGCCACTACTCTCAGGATTAAGAGAGTTCTATGCACCTCCCAGAAGCAACTGCTGCTGCGCAGGGTGGGCTCAAAGAGGTAACGATAATTCCACTGCAGAAACACTGCAAGCACAGGCACACACGCAGGCCGGGGGGGGGCAGGGTGTGTGTAAAAAGAACGGCTGCAGCAGCAAGAGCCCTGCTTTAGAGGGAAACTGGAAAGGTAAAGAGCTCCATTAAAGTTTGAGGTGAAACTTCAGCACAAGAAAGAACAAGTGCCGAGAAGCACCACCACTTGTTCCCTCAGCCTGAGCAGCCCTTGGGGATGGAGCATCCTTTGGCGGACCAGAGAGCACCAAGCATCCCAGGAGACCAGAAGCTGAACTGTGTGTCACCAGGCCGAATGCAAAGCAGGGGCAGGCCTCAGTCAGTCTTTGAAAACTTTTCTTTATTAAGTTCTGGGTACCTCCAAAACATTCAAGTGTTCTAAAAATCCAGCTGTGCCTCAGCCCAGACAGGACACCCTGTTCTCCCTTGTTGGTCCTTCTGCAGCACGACAGTCAGCCAAAGCCTAACATTCTCAACACCACTACAACACCGCCAAGAGACAACACCCCTCTGTGGTCACTGCTCCTGCCCTGGAGGACACCAGTGCCAGGCATGGGGGAGAATAGAGTCCCGTGGAGGTGAGACCCCCGTGCAAGCAGCAGTGAGGCTGAGCCTGCATTCCCAGCAGGCACACATGCACCAACACACGTGCACACACGGGGCTGGACATGCCTGCAGATCAGCAAACCCATCTTCCCTTTTCTACAGCTCAGCTCACCCGTTCCTCAGGGGCTAGCGCTGGGGGCTGCGAGGTCAAATGCAGATAGAGGAACCGGATTTTGGGCAACAGGGGAAGAGAAGGGCCCACCCAGTAAGGGAAGGGAGGCAGGAGCCCTGTGCTCCTGCTGTCCCTCCCCGGGAGCGACACGTGCTCCCAGGACAGCTTGCTCTGCCTGACCACCGCTCACTGTTACGGCACTAGCAAACAGCACAGAGGAAGGTGTGGCCAGACCTGGATCTGCCACAAAACCGGTCCTTCATTTTGTCACGCTTAAGAAACACTTCATCATCTTCCTCCATGCCAGCCTCCAGCTGAAGCCCAACCGTGCAGTGACAGCACAGTCTGCGCACTGTCCTTACCTCGAGCTCACCCTCGACTCAGGCAGGAGCTCACGGTGCTTCGCCTTGAGACCCCACCATCTCCTAATCCCCTGGCAGAGCCAGCCCCTCTGCCCCGCAGTGACCCACCACAGCAACCTACCCTAATTCACAGTGATACTGGATAAAGACAGTAATGAGCTGAATTCACCATTTACCCAAGGCAATCCTAAAGCACCAACTTCACTACGGAATTACCCACCTCACGCCTATTTCCACTACTTGCTTTAGGAAGAGCCACCAGGAACCAAACCTCTTCCAAGCAGAACGCATTTGCAAGGCTGTCCAGCAAAAAAAGGATCATCTGGCCTAAATGGGAAATAATTGAGTATGACCTGGTTGGGACTCAGCCCCTAATAATATAGTCCAAAATAGGAGACCTAAACAAGCAACTGATCAAAGACTGTAGCACAATCCCCCAATCTATATTTAAGGCTGCCGCTGTCAATAGGATCTATTTCTAGAGGAAAAAAGATGAGCAATTTGCATAAAGTCTTAGTATCAGACTAATTGCAAAACAATCCTTTTCATTGCCCGTCAGCGTAGGGTCAGCAGCCGTACGGGTTCCTCAGGGTTAGGGTACAGCCCCAAGGCAGGAGTACAGAAGTGCCATGTGTCATGTTCTGCAAAGTGGGGGGTCTCGTTTGGGGGGTTTGGCAGTGAAATGGAAGAGGGCCAGAAGCTTATTACATTTCTATATCAGTACATTCATTTCATGTCTGTGATTTTATTGGTCTGCTGCTTGTGGCACAACGAACACCTTGCAGTTTTAAAACACGGGCCGCTTCCTCCTACCAGGCGTAGCACCACTCCTGCAGGCCACCCACACGTACCAGTGGGGACACGACCACCTCGCTCACCCCATCACCACTCTGAGTTTTTCCTTCAGTTGTTTTGTGGCATGGTAATTTGCATATCATTTGCATGAACCACACACAGCTCTCCGAGACTGATTGTCTAAATGGCTCTTATAGGCAGGGCCCAGCTGGGACAGGTTTAGCAGGCGACGGCTGACCCTTGGGTCACGCAGGAGTCACCAGAGCCTGTCCTGGCCCATTAGTGCCCCCACCCAGCCACACCCGGGACCCCCACTGACACAGAGCCCTTGCCTGGGCTGTGTCCTGGGGGTCCTGCCCTACCTGTGCACTACCTTGTGTGCCAGACACCCCAGCAGCATGGTGCTGGTTGGGCCCAGGGGTGCTGCTGTGGGTGACAGCACCCCCTGAGCTGCCAGTATGTCCCTGCTGTTAAAGATAGACACTAATTTGATCCTGTGATGACTGCAGTGTTTTTATACACGGGTGCTGAGAAGGGTCACGTCTTCACTGGGGTACGGAGCAAGAGCTTACCAAAATAGCAGCCAAGGGCTCCATGCCCGAGCAGGTTCATCACGCTCCGGTTGCCCACCTGGGTGGCAGGGGGTCCAGGCACGCCACTGCCCCACGCCGGCTTGGGAACAGCCGGCCACCGGCGCCCCGGGGGGGTGAGGGATGGACACACGGGTGTTGAAGGGGGCAGGAAAAAAATAGCTGCAGCCCCCGGGAGCAGTGCCAGCGCGGGCAGCCAGCGCAGCAGGGCAGAGCCCCGTCCCCAGCCCCGGCGGGAGGAGGCCAGATGTCCCAGGCGCCAACGGGAAAGCCCAGACCCTGCGGGGTTATGCCACGCGCCGAAGTGACTTTTCCGTTCAAACACGGATTTTTAGGAATCGAACTGAAGAGCCACCGGGAGGCAGCACAGCACCGCACACGTTTTCCTTCCCACCACACGACTGTGTAGAACAGCAAACCCACCGGTGAGGAACCGCGGGCGTGGGCAGGGCAAGGGTCGGCTGCGGCGTCACCCAGCGAGCGCCAGCGAGGGGGAGGATGGAGGGCAGCACTGGAGCTAGCGAACACTGCCCCACCGCAGGCAGGCGTGGGCAAGTCACAGCCTTGGGCAAGGGGCAGAAATTCCCTTGTGGGCCCCTGGCCAGTGGACTGCCCCCCAGCAAGCAGTCAGCGTAACCAGAGCAGCGTGGGGCTGCGAAGGCAGCGCCGCCCGCCTGCTGTCACTGCGTCCTCATCCAGCGCAGCTATTCCGGAACTAGCTTAACAATGCAAAAGGTTAAAGCAAATGAGAGAGAACCCACCTCAAACCTAGACATGTAGTTGTTAACATTAACAGTTTTAGCCACGGATATTTTGTGGTTTATCGAGCCATTCCACCCTCCGTGAGGAACTGCTGCATTTTGTTCTGCAAACCGAAGTGTTTCTATAGCAAGTCACCCTGAGTCTCTGGTGGCTCCAACGGTCACGTTTCATACCAACCACTTCAAGAGCTTCACAGTACCATATTGCTTGTCCCACCACAATCAAACCATCTTCCAGTCTGTCCTCAGTAAACCGAGGCTGTGGTTCATGCCCGCACTGGTGGGGATTAAGCCTTCTCGGTAGAGGCAAACCAGGATTGTTTGCCCAAAGGTGAGGACAGATCCTTTGTGTGCCAAACTTCAGGACATCTGCAAGGGGAGAGAACCAAGGCCTCAGGGAGGGGCACCAGCAGCAGATCAGAGTGTCACAAGACCAGCAAACTCCTCAAGGACCTTCAGCTGGGGATGGGAGGAGACCTACTCCCAGCAAGGGGACAGCACCATGGAAAGCTGGGCAGGAGGAGGAAGCGTGCCCAACACTGCTCCCTGGCTGCGGGCACTTTCCCACCTCTGTCCCCTGGTTCCATGGGAGCAGATACAGTCATGCCCACCTGCTCTCACCCACCCCACCTTTGGGGACACAGTGCAAACCCAGTTTCCTATGGGTACTTCAGGCAACAGGACCTGGATCTTTGCCTTCCCAGCTGCTGCCTTGACCAGCTCTTTAATTTGCCTGTACCTGGGCAGAAGCAGGGGCTCAGTGCCCAGGAGAAGCCCCCATGCTGCGGAGGGCTCCGGAGGGAGGGGAGCAGCTGCTCTGGGCAGGGAGCAGAGGAGAAGCCCTGGCACTGCTCCAGGCTTGGGTTCCCGGACCAGAACTGCCTGGCCAGCAGAGAGCTGGAGGAGGGCTTTGATGGAGACGAGCCAACAGCAAATCCGATTTTTGAGAGAACAAATTGGCTTGTTTATATTTTGGGGCAGAAAAGGGACTTAAAGACTCCTGCATACCTCCACCCGTTCTCTACAAGAGAGCTTCCAAAATTCCAGCTTCGTGTTGAATACACACAGTGGGATTCACTGGGAATTACACCGCTCCCAGCTCAATATTCAGAAGCTAGTACTGTATTTGGTATCACTTCGCTAAGCATCATTCAGTTATTCTGCTTTTACTACTTCACTGTTATTATCCACACTTTTTCATGATGCTTATGGAACTGGATATTGGCCGGTTTATGAAACAGAGACGGCATTCACAAAGTGTTTTATACAAGAGACTTTGGATGTTGTTTTTCCATCTGTTTATTACTGAACTGTAAGTTGTATAAATGAAAACAAATGTCTTATTTGAGAATATATTTATACTCTGAACTGAAAAAAAGTAAATCACTGAAACGTAAATAAGCTGAAGCTTAACACATGCCGTATTGCTGAATATGTGACAACACAGCAGTCCCAGAAACAGACTAGGTTCAAAGCAGCATTAAAGTATCCAACAAAACATGCTCCAACTCAGTCTAAAAAGCATATTATCATCAGAATAGGATAACAGAAGATTTCAAGTCAGTATTTTATTCTGATATTTCAAAGTGAAATACTGTGTTCAGACATATGCCTTTTTATTCTTTGGAAGAGAAGTAGCAATATTTTTGTCTTTTTAATGTTCTGAAAATACTGGTTTCTAACTTTGTTTTCATTTTCATCACTGACTTGAGAAAGCAACTGTTTTCTCAGTTCCAGTAAAAGCATGAAGTCGTCATGAATACTGGATGGAGGGATAGTCAATAAGCAAGTTTTTTTACCTGAATTCCTTCTTCACCTCCTCATTAACTACCTGAATTCTGACAGTTTTTTCCATGACCAAAAGTAAATCCATTTAAGATTTATGTCTACATATTAATGTTAAGGAATTATAAAGGTGAAGTTACTCATCCATAACCGATACACACACAGTGAAGGTGAGAAGTCGCTGCCCAGTGTATCAGCCTTTCACCACCTACCCAAGGGACTGAAACAACGCCCAAGCAGACATCGTGCCACCCACCACTGGTCTCCGACAGACTGTTACACCAGTGGTTAGCGCAGAGCTGGAAGGCCGTGGCATGCCTGCTCTGTGGTTGCAGCAAAACACGCAGAGGTTGCAAGAGGACTGACTGAGAACAGCCCGTGGCGACCGACACCCACCACCCACGGAGGCTGGCGGACAGAAGACTTCGCCTCCTCGCCTCCCGTACCCCACGGTCCTCCTGCCCCATGCAACCTCGTCCCTGGAATGCTGTAAGGAGTCCCTCTGCCTTGGAGGTGACGCGGGGGAGGACTGTGGTGGCCACCTAGCTCGTTCCCCTGGTGAAACGAGTCAAACACAAGTCTGCAGCAAGTGGAATTCATATTTTCACTCACTGCATCCACATCCATCCCTCTCTCAAGTGAGGGAACACGCTCAGAGAAGAAAAGCTGCAGAACTGTCGTGGGGACACTATTTCACAAGAGCCATCTCGCTCTGAACGGGAACAGTCACTGCTTGGGGGTAGATCAAGACAGCAAACGCCCCCACACACACATCCCACACTAAACCCAAAATCTACGCGTACTTTAAGCCACCCTCACTGATCTCTGTCCTATCGTAAGTTTCAAAGTTCAAAACAACTTAAAAACCCAAACCTACATCAACAGACCCATTTGCTCACACCCTAACTCCCAACTTCTCAATGTTCACGTAGTTCTAGTTCTCTCAGTTCCTCATTTTTACTACAAAAAGTGCTATTTTTGAATTCAGGATCCAGAAGTAGATTGCTGAAAAGTTAGATTTGCCATCCCAGGGTAAGAGACCTGTGAGACACTCAGCAGGCATCTCACACAAAAGTAACGCAGTACTGACACAGCTAGGCCCAAGCAGTCGTTTGGGAAAGCGGAGTGACCGCCCGGCAGACCGCAAACAAGGAAAGAAACCGTTTAGTAAGTGTTTTCAGCAAACGAGTATGTGTGAGTAAACAAATTGAAATGCATTTGAATTTATGAATGTACAAATATACACATGCAGAAACACGTATTTAAGGCCGAATCCTGAAATTAGCAACCCTTTGGGATTGCAGTCAACGGGCACGCCGACGATGATGAGTGGTGGAGGCATTATTCAAATGAGAGGTCTATTCCTTTGTGCAAGGGCATTTGGGGGGATTAAAGTGCTGTGAAAGCAACAGAGCAGCTCTGAAATGTAATTTCAATAGCAGATAAGAAAAAAACATGGTAAAACCAGAATTTAGTTGCTTTTGCTGTTTACCTTTCAAAATTAACACTTTGAGATGTTTTTGAAGAGTATGTACAAGATTACATCAAGCTCCCATCCGCTCTGGGGTGCAGGGCACCGATTCCTCCCTGCCGCTCCAGATGCTCAACAAGACCGTTGGCTGGGGGCAGCCCTAGTGCCCTCTGCACGAGGTCAGGTAAATGGCTGCAGGTTCTTTCCTGATGTAACAGCCTACAGATTCAGAGAGGGAAGGTCATGGTCTTCCTGACTCGCACAGATCCAAGGGGTCAGAAGAGCCATTGAGTCTAAGGAGACGAGCCACTCGAAGGGGATTGCAGAAAGCTGTAGCCTGGTGGCATGCAGAGACACAGTCTATCCTGCCAAGACATCCTTCCAACTCTGCTGGGAACATCCCAGCTCCTCTCCAAACCAGCTGGGAAGGCAGCCAGTGCTGTACAGCTCAAGGACACATTGCTCTCTGCCCCCACTCGCTTTCTCAAAAATGAGGAAAAAAGTTAGGAAAACAGGGATGGGGATTTCAGTGTGCTGGAGAGACTCTTTGATGCTGTTAAGCAGCTAAAGCCACAGTGAACAGGACTATCAGAAAGCAACCATTTATATTGGACCTGATATTTATTAAGCCAAATACGCAGGAGTATCAGGAATTTCATTGACAAGGAAATAAGAAAGGGTATGAAACTGTTCATAGCTTGCTTGTACCAATACAGACCGAGCGATCTTTGGCCAGCAGGGAAACACTCCGCAGAAACAGTTTCCTGCTGTTTCTCCAGCAGATTCTCTTCATGCTGGCACCTCCTAGAATTTGGCCAGCCTTCACAATTCAGGCTCTTCAGCAGTAAGAAATGAACGGCCTGAATTAAGGCAATCACTAGAACATGTTCACAAACACCCATGCAAGTCCGTGTGCTTTGGACTCTGCAAACGAGCTGCAGAAGAACCGTGCTGCCAGAAGCGGGGACGGCTCCACAGCTCCTGCAGCTGCACTGCGGGTTTGGGGAGCCCAGAGCACCATGTCTGCAGGGCAGTGAGTGCACCAGCACGGGTGCTCCGCTTTGGGTCCCTTTCAGACCAGTGTGATGGATACAGACCGATTTCTGTGCCAGCTTTCCTGTTAGTGTAATGCTGTCTGAAGTCAGCACGGCTGCATATGACCTGCTCTGAAAATCTATACTCAGGCAGCCAAAACACAGACCTGCTTCGTTCTACCGCTCTCAGTTCCTGAAAGCTCTGCTTTGGGTGGCAGCGATGACATGGAAGGCAGGGGAGAAGCACAGTTTGGTGGAACCCGAGCCTGGCCGTGTGGCCATATCAGCGCCATTCATCGTAGGACATCACTGCCCGAGCAAGTCATTACCCTTGGGACCCCAGGTACTTTCCCCACTGCCCACGTAAATGCAGCCTGTGAAACTACCTGCTGCCAGGACACCACTCCGGACCAGTCAGTCCAGTGTAAGTGCTTACATTTGAAATTTAAGATTACTCAAAGAAAGTCGATCTTGGTGAAAAACAGACCAGGAGCCAAATGTGAGTACTTCCCCAAGGAAACAGCCTTGCTGTGATGGAGCCAAGCCTGTCAGCACAGATTAAGGTGATCAAGGCATTACCACCTTCCCTGAGCCTGTAAAAACAAAGACAGCATATAACCAAAGGAAAAAACCTTCATCTCCTGACTGACTTCTCCGCATCACACGAAGCGCCTACAGAGAGAATTTGAAGACGCCTGGGGTAACAGTTCAGCATTTCTAGCATTTGCAGTGTTTAGTTTCTGAAGCCTAAGCTCAGAGCGAGCTCCTTCCTTCCAGCAGCCTGTGCGTCTGGCTACAGAGCTGTGGGGAGCTGCAGTTACGGGTTCTGATCGCTAAAGCCATCGCTCGGGAGAGGCAGCCGCCAGCCCAGCTCCCCGCTTGCAGCGCTTCGAAAAACATACACTGACAAAAGTACCGCTAGCAGCTGGAAAAGGATACGTGCGTGCTTCCTCTCGCCTCCCTGAACTCTTCACTCCTGCGATTCATACTCTACACAGTTTTTGACAGCTGTACATACATTAAGTACTATTTGCTAACGTGGGCAGTGTGCTGGGCAGCGTCCCAGAGCAGACAGAGATGTCTCCGTCAGACTTGGTCATGTACACTGGCTGGCCTGCGCTACTTCATACGGCTTGCTAAACCACGTGAACAGAATAAAACAGGAGGCACATTTGAGGGTTTAGAACATAAATTAGAATGAAAATTAGCTCGGTGACTGTTCCCCATAAATCTGCTTTGAAAGGAGCGCTGCAGCCGAAGAGGCCGGCCTGAAGGCCCTCCTGGGGCAGCCCTGACTGCGGACAGACCCTCCCCGCAGCAACCAGGAGTTCGATCCCAAATCTGCCTGGGAGCCGAGGCATCAGAGGTGATGGGAAATACCCTTGAAGACACCTCTAGCTTGTGCTTCAACATCCCCTCAGTATCTTCATTTGAATCTGCTTTGAACTGACTTCAATGAGAAATTTAAAACTATACAGCTCCAGAAATAAGTGACTTCAGAGCATGAGCTGCCCAGTCAAAGTAAGGGGAATATTAAGGAGTGCAGATTGTCTAAGTCTAAAATTATTTTCTATTACACACGACCTAGGAGAAGGCATAGGGTCAGTTCAAATTACGACTTGATTCATAAACAAAGACAGTAAACACTGAAAGCATCCGTCCTTAAGCCTTGGGCCGGGACACCATTTTTCCTATATTAAAGCTCATTTTTGATTTCCCATTTTATTCTCACAGGAGCGTTTGCAGTGTATTTTGTGTTACCACAAACCCGACCCCAGGATTTGTCAGCTCTATCAGCATGTTGCCCTGACCGTACCCAAATGTAATTCAGATAAACATGAAAAGTCCATAAACCATTAAATTGAGAACAACAATGCAGACATTGTTTTTAAGACAGCTTTTGAAGATACCGCTTTACTAGGTAGTATTTCTCAGTCTAAAAATCATTACATTTCTTGTGCAGAGTGCAGCGCCTTGGGGAAGCGTGGACTTGTGCACTCAGTATGCCTGTTTGGTGGTGAAGCAGCTCACTCGGTACCTTTGCTGCGGATTTTGCTCCCCAGCGCCTGTATCTGACCTGTACTGATTAGCAAGTTATTCCTTAGCCAGAATACTTGTTACACTGCACAACAGACTATCTGCAAAGCCATTGTATTAGTTTCATGAGCTTAATATTAGTTTAATAATTTAGTCAACATACTGCTAAAAAAACATTCCCAGAAATAGTCTCAAAGGAGAATATCCCAAACCCCTGATCACCCCAGGGAAAATCCTTATCCAGGAATTCCTTCTGAAGGTTGTGAATGCTTTCCCTGATTGCCTCAGATGTTTCAGTATATCCCATCATCAGCACAACTATTCTCTAGCTGAACCTTTACAGCATTTATTAACAGACGAACACGCGGCCGCAGCAACATTCCTACGGGCACCCGGGAACAAAGCAGGCAGCAGCCCGTGCTGCAGCTTGGCACTGCAAATGTTGAGGGGAAAATAACTAGCGGAAACCGCTTTGCCCTCCGAGTGGTGTGATGGCAGACACGGTTTGCCCCTCACCATACAGCACATTTCATGTTTCCCCCCCCCCAGAGATAGTCCTTGCCCAAAGACACCCCTCCCACACCCACAGGAGGGGGCCACGCGCGCACCTTTCAGTGGGGATCTGCAGAAGACGCCCCCTGTTACGTGACCTAATCCTGCCTTTTTTTTTTAGCAAAGTTTTCTCTTTCATTTTTGAAGCAGCAAATCTTGAGTGTCTAATTTGTTCCTCTTGTGAATAAGGGAGGGAAAAGAAAACAACCAGGAGTAATTCCCAACAGCTGCTGAAAACACTAACACAAAAGGCTCGAGATGTTTCTTTATGCAAGAGAAGATTTAGCCAAAGTGCCAGGAATACTTGGCATTTATATTTGCAAGAGAAAGGTTAAAGGAAGCCAAAAACCTTGGGCTACCCGTTATCCCTCACCTGAAGCCACACCTGCATCGGCTGTCTGCCAGGGCAGTACGTATTCAAACCCTCTCCGTGCCCGGTGGGAAAACGCAGGCTAAACACGGTCATGTTACACAACTGACAGGCTGTGAAATCTTAGCGATCTTCGGAGCATCTTAATGCTCTGAGGAGATGGGGGTCACATCCAATTTGTGCCAAGAGAAGGTCCATCCTACGACAGCATTTGAAAACAGTATTAACGTGATTAAAGCGTGGAAGGCTCTGGAAGAGCCTGGGTAGTTGCCCTGCCTGTAGGAACTGGTTCCAGCAGCACCTTCGTGTTATGAAGGTTTAACTGCAGGTTGCCACTAACTTTCAGATAAAATTAAATTCAAAAGCTTGAGAAATGGAGCAGCAGCTGCATGTCCCACAGATATCACATGTACAGCGCATTCACAGAACTGGCAAATCTAAATAGTTCATGTTTCCAAAGATTATCATTGTGAAATTCTATTTTCCCAGTAAGTGCATTTTTAAAGCCAATCTCACACTAATGTTCTAGTTTTCATTCTCTCAATTTACTACAAACAAAACCATTCTTTTGGCTAAGATGAAACCCAAAACTTATTTAACACTAGAACCCAACTTAATCTCGTTTGGGTACATATTTTCTCCTACCCCGTCATCTGTTTTTCCACACGTCTGCGCACCGCCTGCTCCCAGCCAGGCCCAGACATACTGAACCAATGTTCTCCCAGCATCTGTGGCCAGGCTGGAGCCGAGGAGCATCGGAAATCTCAGGGAAGTCCAGGCCACAGAGGTTTGAACAAACTGGAATCATCACAGAACGTTGGCCCATTACTCAGAACAAACCAGCTGATGTTCCCTCATCGCGATGAAACGTGTTAACACATTAGGGGATGCTGAATGCATCTGAACGGCTCTTTCCTTTTCAAACACAGCAGAGCTGAATGCCAGTAGTCCTACTAGATACTGGCAGTATATTTCCTCAAAATACCCTGCAAAGCGTTCAGGACCATAGGTGACTCCTGACTGTTCAGAGCTGAGCTGATGGAAATCCCTCCAGGAACAGTCTCACCACTGTGAGGTCCAGAAGAGTGAAGATTCAAGCAAGGTCCACTTACGATAGCTCCATCTTTCAATCCACCAGCGCTGGATGAAAACCAGAAGAAAATAGTGCAGAAAGCATTTGGTTGCTGTTGAAAGTCAAACCATTTAAAATCAAAGCAGAAAAGTACATGACCTCAGCAAACACTATTAGGGGAAAAAACCCTCTTGTGCAAGCACCGTCATGTCCATACGCTATTGGCATTCACCTCATCGCTTCAGCTTTGTCTTATGCTAACCTGGACCGAAGGAAGAAATACAAAGTGAAAACTGATGAATAAAAGTGAATGAAGTAAGAAGGAAAAGAACAAATCAAATGTTATAAACCCCCTATAGTTTGATATTTCAGAGACTTTCCCTCCACACCGTCCCTCCAGGAGTGTCAGTGCTGTATCTGTGTGCGGCAGGTACCACGGCCCCCGCACCCAGAGCGGAGCCGGCAACGTGTCCGACCGCACTGCCACTCCGCGGGCAGCTTCTGCTTCCAGGCCTTGAGCTGGAACAAGTAATTTCGTTACTCACTGCGGTGCCAGCTGACACAAGAAACCAAAGTCCCCCTTGTTCTTTTCTTTTACATAAAGAGGAAATACATTGGTTTTCCCATCCTGCAACGCATTTTTCACTTTAAAAAAAAAAGTGATTTCTTACAAGTCTGAGACAGCCATTACAGAGCCAAGATCACACCAGCAAACCCTACCTACGTGCCTTGGAACATTCATTTCAGCATCGGAGCTCCGTACATGACGTGGCAAAAGGACAGAACAGATCCCTTTGTACTGCAGCACATTTCGTCTGTACAATTCAGCTCAAGGGGCAACCCAACACGAGCCTACAGCAGCTCCCAGCTTCGTGTACCGTCCTGCTTTCTAACAGCCTCATCACAACCATGGAGTGCTACCGGGATTTGCAAGCTAAAATTTGTCCTGAAACAGCCTGCACAACGCCAGGGCTGCTTGTCAGAATAGGAAACTGGTGAGTTTTCAAGTAGCAGTTGTTTTGTCACCGTTATTTTAATGGCAACTTGACCTACAACAACTTTCCACAGACAAAACAGACTTTTAGAGCACTTCCTTCACATTTTATTACTTTCAGAGCTGAAAATATTAAAACTGAATAAAGTGACAAGCATTTTCACTACAAAAACAATAAAAAAAACCAGGAATATTCAATCTTCTGTAAAGTTTGAAAAAATAAATATTTAGATATTCTATCTGTAAATCCTTATAAATGGGAATTTTGTTCCTGCTTTGTCTTTATTCCTATTTTACTGCTGACTGAACCTAAGGAATTTGACGAGTCACAACATGCGTTACTGTGACATCCCTTTTGTAGCCAGGCTGCCCTTTTGAAGGGATAACCAGGTCCCTCTGCACAGTGCCTTCACAGCCTACCTGCTTGCCAGAAACAGGGCCAGAGTATTGCATCTATTTTCAGTAGGAAATACATTATTCGTTCTCAGAAAGTTAGTGCTTTGAATGAATACACATGGGGTTTAGCCTCAGAATAATTCTGAGAAATCTTGCAATATCAAATAATTTTAATAAGCGTTAAGGACATGGATTGGCAATAACAGATTGTTAGTGTTTATTAACTGAAGGTTCACTACAGAGCCATTCATTACGTTTCAACACACCTACAGCGCCCAGTTGGTTGCAGGGCTGCTGCACAATTCCTGCTCGGTCTCCGGCAAAAGACTCAAGATTCTGAAGGCGCAGCGACCTCGGTGTCCGCAGTCGCAACGGCGCAGCTGAGCCCGCGAGGCTCGCTGGCCCCATGGCTCAGGTTCCCCCCTCAGAGCACAGCCAGTCCCTGTACTTCTCACTGGATGCTTTGGAGCAAAAACTACCTACAACTATAACCTTTAAAAATAATTTCTGACTCTAATAAGAATAGCGCAAGCTAAGCAAATAACTCCCAAGCCACTTCCCTAAATGTGCAATAGGTTCCAAGACCGCATCTCACCCGCGGGAAAACGAAGGCAGGAATGTGAAGCGACTTGCCTCTCTGCACAGGCCACACCTGAACGTCAGTACCTGCTGACTTCCCGGCAGCTTCCACGCTCGCAGCTCGGGCTGCTTTGTGGCCTGACAACAGCATTTTGGAAAGCGCATCCCATAGTTCTCTCGTGCAAGAACGTCAAACAAGCTGCAAGAGAATCTACAGGCATTGCCAAGAACCAACGCAGCCGGGTAAAATACTCGGAACGTTAACAGGCTGAAAACACCGCCAGGATTTTCAAAAAGGTTGACGTAAAATGTCATAGAAACAGTCTCAGAATGAGAACGGTATCAAAGATTGAACCTTTTGCTTTTTAAATAATTCCCAGTGATGAGCAACCAGCCTTTCTCATCCCGCCACAGGCCAGCACCCTTCAGGGAGCTGCTTTAACACCTTCCTCCCAAACGCAACGTGCAGTTATCACCAAGTTGCACGTCCCTCGCGCCCCCTGCACAGGAGCTGTGCGTGTGCAGCGAGCGCTGCCTGCCAGGGGCTGCTGGGGAGGCCACACAGGCGGCACGGCGCGCCGCGGGGAGGGCGGGCAGCCGCCAGGTCCGGGGAAAAAGGGGTTTCTTGGAAGCCTGTGTTAAGTATGTTAGTTTGGGGCTTCATCCAGATTTCACAGGAGTCAATGGAAAGCGTCTCTGGGGTGAACCACATACCTGCAGCGCAGTTCACACGTAGCAAGAGGGTTTTTCACCCTTCGGAAGCAATGCAAAGCTGCCAGTTTTTAAGTCCAGTGGGATTTAATCTAAATATAGAGTAATTCAGAGTGACACAAACAATACGCCTAATTTCAAAATAAAAATCTCTTTGCCTGCAGTTTTGTTAACTCTAATAAAATGCAATTCTACAAGAAAAAGTATGTTTAAAATTGTAAAATGCATTACAGAATTAGTTTCTACACAACGAAACAGAAAGATCAGTTCATTGAGGAATCTTACTTCAGGCCACAAAGGCAAATAGGGAATTATCACAGCGTATATTTAAACGGAAACTCTGAGTTCCTGAGAAACTTCATCCCTTCTGTAATCCTGCCATGAGCAGGAACTTGTACTGTCATCGCTGCTGTAACCCTGCCACAGCCAGAAACTTCTACTGCTTTTCCACAGACTGGCTCCTTTCTGGTTAGGAACAGGAGTTCTGGCTTTAGCTCCCTAAGAAAGTTTATCCTAGGGGTGATCACAAAGCCAGCGCTGAGGCAGACGCGGCAGAGCACCGTGCCAGCAGCCGAAGCAAACTGGCCGTCAGGCACAGCAGCCTTACGACAACACGGCTCCGACTGGCCACCCGCCGCGTTCCCAGGAGGGGGAAGCCACCCGCCTGGGGACTGCCCGGGCCCCAGGCCCTGCCCATCACACCTTCTGAGCGCTGCCGAGAGGGGAACGCCAGCTCCCTCCGGACAGGGACCCCTGGCACGGCCACGGGAGGCTGGGTCCTGCAGGGGAGCGTGGAGGACAAAACATTCTCGGCTCCTTCAACAGAGCGACAGACCCGGGCCCCCGGTGCCTGACCCGTAAGTGCCACCCGGTACGTGTCGGGAAGCGTAGGCACAGGCGGCAGGCACAGCCTCACGTGGGGCTCCCACCCATGCAGCCGCAGGGCCGCTCTCCCTGCGGAGCCTGTCTGCGCTAGTTCTGCCAATCAGACCTTCTCTGCGTTTAGTTCCTTTGCTACTGAAACAAAAAGCAGGGGAGGCCTGAAAGTTGTCAGTCAGTGGGTCTGCACCAGCAGCGAATCTGACCCAGTGAGTTTTCCCAGGATTTGCTACCCTCCACCCGAGGCTCCTTCCCAGATACCTGCCCGCTGCGAAGAGCCTGCGTGACCGAACGGTTCTGCAAGAACAGCACTTTGTTGGGTTTTCAGAAGAAAACAGAAATGAGAACTAGATCCCAGTCAACCATCAAAGCCAAGAAAGCTATCTCTAGGAATGAGCTAGTGGGTTAGACACATCATTCAGACTCCCTGGCTGGTCTTGGTCTTGAAATAAAAGTTACTTTAAAACCTACATCTGGAAGTGTAACACAGCCTCCTAACGACTGCGTTACACCAGGCACCTACAGTTTAAGCACAAGCTGTTTGTGTGAGTGGAAAAGGCGCCCTCCTCCCAGCACGTTTCCACAGGCTGTGGAGGAAACCCTCTGTGACATTCTGGGCTCTGCTCCACAGCGGAGCGAGGCGAGGGCATGGAGTCACGGACAGAGCTCCGCGGGGTCCCACGGAGGACACACCTGCCACTCACCGGCGTTCCCACGCGGGCCAGCCAACACAGCCTCGGCTTGCTGCTCACGCTCCCGTCAGGGTGTCAGCGCTGGGCTAAGGACGGTTCTGTGGTCAGAGGCGAGGGACCTCTGTCCCACGCGTGTCGGTGAAGGCTGCGCACTGCCAGGCGGAGGGCAGTGGCTCCAGCGGAGCCGGGAGCAGGAGGAGCTGCATGCCGCTGCAGCGGAGGGCTGACACCATGGTGATTAGCAATATCCAGCTAATGAGATGCCAACACAATCCCTCCAGGCTGTGCTCCAGTACAATCCGATCTACTAGTGCAGCCAAGCCACGGAAGGGTGGCAGACGTCCCCATGCCCCACACCGAAAGGGGAGCCCAAGCACCAGCAGCCCTGCAGAGCAGCTCTCCGTGGGGTCACCGTGCAGCACCCCAGCTGCGTTTCCCACGCTGCAGCACGACAGGCCTGTGCGTGTGTAGGTGCACAGCCCAGACTTCTGACCAGGGGACGCCTCCCAAGAGGGCTGGTGTGCCCAGGAGCTACCGCAGCGCAGAAGCACCCTGGCAGAGCTGGGTATGCTGCTGAGGTGGTGGGCATAGCTGGGGGGGCGGACTTGAGAGGGGAAACACTTTTGGTAACTGACAGAAGCTTAAAACGCGGTTTCACCCTCAGTACCGAGCATCACCTGCGAGGAGATGGCTTTGCCTTTTCACCCCAAGCCTTTAAGCTTGGTCTCTACCCGGGTGACACCGAAGTGCTGGGGCTGAATCACATAACTGGGATCCCTGCACACAGCAAGTACTGCTTGAGAGCTGGAAACTAAGGGAAAAGTTTTGCTGCCTTCCAATTAATTTTATATCCCAAAGAAAATACGTTTCACCTCCACATTGCACCTCTAACCACAAATTACTCAAAAATCTTAAAGCCATTTCGGAAGGTACATTTAAAAACACAGAGGTGCCTTCCCACACCACCGTCCACTCCACCCCGGAGGCTTTACTGGGAGCCGGAACAGCCCCCAGGGCTGCACCCCAGCCCTGCACCCGGCTGCGCTGGGGCTGCTCAGGCGCCTCTTCCACTGCGGTGACTTCGCATGAAGGAAACAGGCGTTCCGTGGCCTGTTGCCTTGGCTGCCCTCCTCCTTGAAAGCAGGCTGTTGCCATGTGGTGGCACTAGTTGACAGAATTCTTTTGAAAGTAAGTGTGCAATTAAAGCGACAGATACTCCTCCTGTTACACACACTATAAACAAGCTATCAGAGAAAAACGTGCGCTAACTCTTGTCCATCAGAACACTCCCCAGGTAACCCCCCCTCTCATTGCCATTAAGATCTAGGGCCTAATTTTTTTTTCCAGTAGAAATCCCTCACTACTGATAGGAAATGATGGCTATGCCAGACTATGAGCAGTGGCAGAAAAAACCCAACAATATAAGTTTACAACATGTTTTTCTGTGTCTAACCAAACCACCGTTCCTGTGCGGTTTGCTGCTGCCCTGCAGGGGCACCCGAGACCTCGTGGGAAAGGTGAACGCAAGCAGCCGGGCGCCGTGGGACAGAGCGGCGGCAGCTTGAGGAGCAGGTCCCTGCACGGGACCCCGAACAGTTCAGGCTTATAATGGACAAAATAAAATGGATAGTCTGACACAGGAAGAGTCAGACAATATTTCTTGATAGAGACATTTATCTAGAAGACCTTTCTGCTGGAAAGCCTTTCTGCAAAGCCAAACCATGGTCTTGCAGCAGCAGTCACGAGGCACAAACAAGGAAACAGACTGCTGTGAATTTAAAAACATCCGTATTAAAAAAGTGCACTGGAGGAGCATAAAGTATGACTTTAATTAGAGCCATTAGCAGGAAGAACACCATCACTAGCAAACATCTGCACAGTTAATATTAATTTAGCTGCCATATTAAGGGACAAACCACTCAATGTTGTGGTTTCACCCCAGCCAGCAGCTCGGCCCCACGCAGCCGCTCGCTCCTCCCCCCCGATGTTATGGGGGAGAGAATCAGAAGGGTAAAAGCATGAAGACTCACGGGCTGAGATAAAGACAGTTTAACAGGTAAAGCAAAAGCCACATGCGCAAACCAACCAAGGGACTGATTCACCCCCCCATGGCAGGCAGGTGCTCGGCCGGCCCCAGGAACGCAGGGCTCCATCACACCCAACAGTGACTTGGGGGACAAACACCATCACTCCAAACCTCCCCCCTTCCTTCTTCCCCCAGCTCCACAAGCCGCACACGACACCCCATGGTATGGAGTATCCCCGTGGTCACTGGGGTCAGCTGTCCCGGCCGTGTCCCCTCCCAGCCCCTTGGGCACCCCCAGCTACTCGCTGGTGGGGTGAGGAGCAGAACAGCCCTTGACTTGTGTCAGCAGTAACTAACACATCCCAGGGGTATCAACACCGTTTTCAGCACAAATCCAAAACACAGCCCCATCCCAGCTACTGAGAAGAAAATTAACTCTATCCCAGTCAAAACCAGCACACCTAACAATGCCACGGGACTCCGACAGCTCTGCAGAACTCCTTGGATCAGCCAGCTGACTTCACCAAAGCAGCAAGATCTACAGCAGGAAATTGACCCGCTTACTGGCTTTAGGCACAACTGAGACAAGTACTTCAACTGCACCAGATCTCCCAGTGCAGCCTGTGACTCAGAAGGAGAATCTGTTGATTTTCCCTCTCATTTGTGCTTTCTCTCTGATTTTCCAGAAAGCTCATCCTGTACCAAGCCACAATATCCCACATGTAACAGGGCACACAAGAGCATCTCAATGTGCTGTGAAAAGCAGACGTTACGCTTAGGTGAGTTTGTATTTAAGGGCTTGAAACAACACAGAAAAAATTTAATATGGTACTATTATAAGGAAATAATTTTCCAAGTTTTAATCCCTGTTTTTAGCTCTTGGGAAGCTGATGTTTACTAAAGGACCATTGATAGGTTTGGGTTTTTTTATGATTTGCACTTCACATAGAATCACAGAATCTTTAAGGTCAGAATGACCTCTAAGAGTCCAACATGAAATTGGTTATCTGTCAATGACTTCAAATGTTTGTTGTAATTCTCCGCTACTGGGATCTAACTGCTGTCACCCTTGTTTGTGGCCTCTGAAGTTCAGGCAGACGGATTTCTGGTGAATTTCTCCCTCTGAAAACTCCTCGACCTCCTGCCTTCAGCTCTTCTGCCTGGGCTGCCTTCGGTCAGCAGCTGGAGCTTCTCTCCCAGGGCTGTCCCCTTTGAGGACAGCAGTTGCAGCAGATGTCTGGTCTTGCGTCTTGGCCCTTATAAACTTATTGTCCTCTACGGATTCTTTGCAGTTCCTTCAAGGGCTCTGTACTAAGAGCAATAAGCCATAGAGCTGGCAAAACACCAATGCTTTTTTTCTCCCCCCTGATTATTAACTTCAAGAGAAAGTGCCAGCCACATCTACAGCCAAAGCAAACATTTTTCTGTTACTGCTATGCTTTGCGTCCTAAGGGCTGATGCATGAGAAAACATACAATGCTGAAAAACAGGAGGCCAGACAGATACTACACAAACCATGCTCTACATTAGCTTGTTAAATTTTGATGGAGCTCCATGACACTTGTGACTTAAAAGGATTACTGCTCCCCCTCCCCAGTTAAAAAATCCAAACCAAACAAAATGCACACAAGCAGGCAGACGCACAGACTGCAGATAAGCGGCCACAGACAGACAGAAGGGAAAGGAGCACCCCGGGGCACCAAACTTTGTGCTGCAGTGCACAGCCTAACACCAAACATTCTACGTTTCAGTTGATGTTTCAGAGTAACATCTAGCGACAGCACAGCGAGAGAAGGCAGTCCTGTCCGACTGGACCTACACCTTGCCTCAGACTGGGCAGAAAAACACCAGGCAGAAATAAGAAATAATAATAATAATATCCCTTTTGATATTATTTACACTTATCAGTGACGACTTCCGCTTCTCAGCCCTTTGCTCATCATTCCACACTTTTTATTAACAGTTTCTGGGCAAAGCATTTTGAACAACAATCACTTCAAAAGGTTTTCAAACCCTGTGAAGGGTTGTGCTAGCTGTGGAAAAAAGTGAAGCCTGGGCAGATGTGGACACGGACCAGAACATGGATGCTGAGATTACAAAAGGAACCAACACAAATCCTCCAACTCCTTCAGCCTGTTACTTGACCCAGTCTTCTCCACTCCCTTCTACATTACCTCGCATCAATACCACCAGGCAAACTTGGAGAGAAACAGCTTTTCAAGCACCATATTAAATCTTATCACATTAAACAGTTTTTCAATGAAAGCAAGTATTTGTTAGCAGTGCTACGGCTCAAAAGTCTGAGCGCTGCACTACTGCTAGCGAGCTTGAGCACTGTGCCTTGAGCAAAACAGAGACACTACCAGTTGAGTATCAACCAAAAAGGTTTCCCTGAGCCTAGGCGTATATAGCAAGAAGCATGATAAGAAATAGAGTTGATAGTTACCTAAGATCACAGCACATTTCATGGTAGAAAACAATTAAATATAAGCGCAGTAGTAATAGGCAAGTCCACCAAAAATAAAGTGTGCACAGCAGCTTCTAGAGCCACTGCGGCACCATACACCTCAGCGAAGGAATGTGAGAGCTGTCAGAGTTCACACAACTGTTTAATGTCTCTTCAGAGAGCTCAGCCAGACATCAGCATTCAAGCCAAGAGTCCTGTTACGTTATTCCTAGCTATGAGAAACAATTTCCTGCTATCTGAGAATGTTTTGTTGGTATATTGCAATTCTAGATTAATTACTCCCTTAAGTAGAATGATACTCATCTAATAGCTTTGTATTCCCAACAAGTGAATTCCAAAAGCCACAGGCGGTGAAAAGGAGGCAGCAGAAAGTAGAAAAGACATTTTTCTTGATAACTACAGCAGTAAAGTCAGCAAGATTCTTTAAGTGTCTTGTAAAGTGATAATACATGATTCTTCAAGCAGGTTGAGGAGCCACCTGCATGAAACATCGTGCCAGTATAACTAGAAGTGCAATACTGAAGTAATGAACAGGCTGTGCGGCCACAATTTCAGCTCAAATTGTGGGACTTCTAATTTGTACACTCAATAATTAAGGTAAGAATGGCTCAGCGTGCTCCTAAAGATTTAACAGGAAAATAAAGAATTACCACCTTTCCTACAGCTCAGTGTAGGAGGTCTCCAGTACCTATAATTTATAATTTTTATATTTCTCTAGAAGCTGTTTGGTAGGTTTCAAAGTACTGGCAAGACCAGTAACTCCATACAGCACAACGGGCTGTTTCCAATTTATGCAAATCGCATGCTCCTTTACTGCAGTGCCCACAAGAATGAGCAACCGAGATGTGTGAAAAGGGGGGTTGGGGTGGAAACCCTTCTTTCAGCTGAGCCCAACTGCCCAAACCTTGCCAGAGGTGGCACTTTCCTTTGCAGTACAAGCTGCGGTTGGAATGAGATGTAGTTTGGCGACAGTCAGCAATGCTTTTTTCCGAACACGTGATTGCTAATATACCAGGATAAACTGGAGCAGTTGCCTCTCACTTCACAGCGCACATAAAACAGGATCCCATCACTAACAGCCTCACACGCTGGTTTCAGCGGTTGCACGCATTTTTGTGGCAATTCTGCAGTTGTGTCTCAA
The DNA here is from genome assembly GCA_013399095.1 of Psophia crepitans. Classification (NCBI taxonomy): domain Eukaryota; kingdom Metazoa; phylum Chordata; class Aves; order Gruiformes; family Psophiidae; genus Psophia; species Psophia crepitans. The sequence continues at coordinate 135,687 of VWZZ01007158.1, forward strand.
AAGATAATTAAGTACATTTAAACGAGAATGTTGGGAAGGATTTCAGTACTGGGTAGAAGTTTTTATTCATGTGGTTTTGGATGAAACAGTTCAAGTCTGCGAGATTCATACACAGCAAAAGAACCACAAGTCTCCCTACCACTAACATCCAAGCTGTGCATTCCTTCAGATGCTGGTCTCACACAGTCACTACTGCAGGCTCCGGGCACGCACGGCAGTGTGTGAGCACAGCTTCAGCCATCCCTTGAAACATCATCTGCTATTTCAGTGCAGGCGAGGGAGGTTACAGCCACGCTTTACTACCAGTTTATCCTCAGGAAACTGGTACAGGACACCAAATCCAAAGATCAGTGGTGTATTACCACTGACATCAACATAAAGCAGGTTCTAGCACTACTACAGGGAAAAAGACAGTGGAGCACCAAGTTTAGATTCTCAGCAAGAAAAGTCACTTACTTGGGCTACTTAACAGCATTTTATTTTCACAAAAAAACCTGATATAGTGAGGTTTAAGGCATGGATGTTGTCTGCCTGGACTTTACAAAAGCCTTTGACACCATTTCCCACAGCACTGTCCCAGAGAAACTGACAGCTTGTAGCTTGGATGGGGACACTCTTCACTGGGTAAAGAACTGGCCAGACAGCCAGGCCCAAATCGCTGTGGTGGATGGAGTTAACTCCAGTTGGCGGCCAGTCACAAGTGGTGTTCCCCAGGGCTCCGTACTGGGCCAGTTCTCTTTAATATCTTCAGCAATGATTGGGATGATGGGATCAAGAGTGCCCTCAGCCAGTTTGCAGGAGACACCAAGTTGGGTGGGAGTGTGGATCTGCTGGAGGGCAGGGAGGTTCTGCAGAGGGATCTGGCCAGGCTGGATCCATGCGCTGATGCAACTGTGTGAGGTTCAACAAGGCCAAGGGCCAGGTCCTGCCCTTGGGTCACACCAGCTGCAGGCTGGGGCAGAGCGGCTGGAAAACTGCCCAGAGGAAAAGGCCCTGGGGGTGTTGGTCGACAGCAGCTGAACATGAGCCAGCAGTGTGCCCAGGTGGCCACCAGCATCCCGGCTGGTATCAGGGGTGGGGTGGCCAGCAGGAGCAGGGCAGTGACCATCCCCCTGCACTGGGCTCTGGGATCAGTTCTGGGCCCTTCAGCACCAGAAGGACATGGAGGGGCTGGAGCGTGTCCAGAGAAGGGCAGCGGGGTGGGGAAGGGGCTGGAGCACCAGTCTGATGGAGGTGGCTGAGGGACCCTGGGGGGGGNTGATCACTCTCTGCAGCTCCCTGACAGGAGGGGTGGGGAGAGGGGGGCTTGGTCTCTGCTCCCCAGCAACAAGGGATGGGACAAGGGGACACGGCCTCAGATTGCTCCAGGGGAGGGTCAGGTTGGAGATCAAATGTCTTCCCCGAAAGGGTTCTCAGCCCCTGGAACAGGCTGCCCAGGGCAGCGGTGGAGTCACCATCCCGGGGGCTGTTTGAAAGCCGTGTGGATGTGGTGCTTGGGGACACGGGGTAGCGGTGGGCTTGGCAGTGCTGGGGCAGTGGTTGGACCTGATGAACTTAAAGGGCTTTTCCAACCTAAACGATTCTATACACTGTTTCTCTACCCCTTCTCAGACAGGTATTTCTGAACCCAGTAAATGATCTTTTAGTCAAACTCATGATTTTCAGGAACACAATCAATTTGATCCAAAAACATTCCCACTGCAGGCCTTGTTGCTAGCCTGGAACTGATGACATCATTTCTCTCAGCCACAGTCTCCACACGGGCACTATTTGTACCCCACCCGCAGTCACTGCCAGGAGCCCCGCTCTGCAGTGTCCCCCAGGTCTGAGCTCGCTGCCGCCATCAGGACACGCCAGCGAGCACACGCACACGCACAGCTACAGCGACCGCAGCACTGCCCTGCGCAGACACATCTTTACGTGCATGACCTCGCTGACCTTTATCTCAGCCCTGACGTGTAAGTATCAACTATAAAACACAGGTGAAAGTAAAGCTGTGGGAGAGCTTTATTTCCAGGCCACAGCTACACACTGTGTGCGCAATTCCAGGGAAACTGGGTGCAGCTGCCAGACTGCGCTCGGACTGCGCCGCACCATCCTGCTGACTGGGGCCTAACTACACACGAAAAGGAGTAAGCCAGAGTTTATCCGCATGACCAAATCCACTGACGCACCAAGGAAGAGACCCACTGATCCAAACTGCAGGCGCTACGACAGGCAGGGAGAAGGCCTCTTCCTCCCACGCCACCCTCCCGCCCTTCGGTCCGGCACAGCTCTGGGCAGGCCCGTGGGTAGCCGCAAAGGAGGTAGATTGTCACACAAGGCACAGCCCACCACTCCGAAGGTGCAAAGGAGGTAGATGGAGCCTGGTGCACAACAGACGTTCACCAATACACCAAAAACGTTAAAGCACTACAGAGTGTGGCTCACGCGCAAACAAAAATCCAAATACCACAAAACTAACAGAGAAATGAAATCTTGACCTGTGTTGCAAAGAAAATAACTATGATTTTTTTCTTAAATATCATTTCTGTCTCACCCAACGACATGCCTTAGCTGCCGCCTGAAGTTTGATTAGAGCAGTGGAACCGTGAAAGGCACCCAGCCGCAGTAATTCTGATACACCCAGTGATCTGTGTGCATTCAAACCATTCCTAAGGTCACCTGCACTGCTCCGAGATCAGTAAACTAAGGTGTTTTGAACTCAGACATGCAGATATTTTAATCTCTAGCTGTTTACAGTCAGTATGAGTTTCAAAATGATACCATAGGCTGATCTGATTCAGGCAATGGATCTTGCATACAGAATTTCAAGTGCTGACTGCTGTGTACACGGCAGCTACCACAGGAACTACAGCAAAACCCAGAAAACCGGGCACCGAATAGGTAGGTGCCCAGGGAAGTAGAGGGGAGGAGGCCCCAGTGAGAGGAGCCTTAAAGTTGTTAAGCCATTGCACTGAGCAAAGTGTGTTACGTTCAGCATTCCTGAACTCCCTGCTGGCTCTGCTTCTGTGCAGCCTTTCGGTTTTAACACAGAACTACAGCTCGTAATATTAGTGAATAGAAAAATAAAGACAACCAGTGTGTACATCCAGACAGACAGTGGAAATTTCCACATTTGCTCGTCAAGCCAGATCAGAAAGGAAATTAAACTAAAACATTTGCTCTGTGCAGGCATCCCACATCCCAGAGCCATGGAACACACATTGTTCTTAGGAACAAATCTGTGAAACTTCCAGTGCAAAAACCTTTGCCCTGGCATACCTGATCCAGGACGCTATTCTGGAGTTGCACGTGAAATCAGACATTTGCACGTTCCAACAGTTCCTCACCAACCACTCCCAAGCTCATCAGCTCCACACAAACATGTTCCCCTACTTGAGCAGAACAAGGTGCAAGACAGTAAGGGTCTGAAGGAAAGCTGAACCTGATGCTACCTAATCACCTACATTTCTGAGCAACGCGCCACGTACCCAGCAGTCCTGAGCTGATTAAATGTGTCGCCCACCTTTACACACTGCACAGAAAACAAAAATCAAACTGTAGGAAGGCCGAGTTACCTGGACCAAGGCCAGTGGCATTTCCATGGCACATTTGGACCCATCCTGCAGAGCAGGGATTTTTGGGCAGAAACATGAGCGCCATTCTCAGAGAACTCGCGTCTCTTAAAGCCAGATCCTTTTTAAATCCTAAATTTCTACACTCTATTAAAGCTTCATTCACCTCCTTATAACTTTATTACTAATAACAGTGATATGATTTTAAATACTAGTGATCCCCAAAGTTGTTTAAAAATCCCATTTATGCTTCGATATAAATGTCTCCCTCCGACGCTCCCCGTAAGGCTTGCCTGGCAGGCTGGCTGTAATTTACTGGCGCATTACTCATTCGGTAACAGGTCTACGGGGAACCTCACCCGCCGAGTTCCTTCCCCACAACGTCGTTCGCTTTGAAGTTCTCAGGCACAGGCCTGGGGTCCATGTGTACTTGTTTAGCTGAGCCAATAAATCACGCTGGCTCAGCCTCCCTGTTACAGAACTGCCTCTGGTCTACAGTGATTTATTTGAAAACTAGCAAAGTCGCTTTATATACTTTTTCATGAAGGTTTTTATCTTTTTTGATTAGTCTGAAGTTTTTGAAGCAAACATGTGAAGGAGTCATTGTCTTGCTCACGTTTTTCTAGGACCACTAAACTGACATGGGTTTTCTGATGTACCCTGCAAAACCAATGCAGAGATGTTTTGCAAGCACAAAATTTATACCTAGCACATTGAGTGACAGACACTCCAAGATGCAATACTTCCCCAGATCAAACACAGGCTGTGCAGCACCTAATAAGCAAAAACATCTTGTAGATGTTTATGTTTTTCCATCTTGCATCTCCTATGCTCCAGCTGCTGGAAGCAAGTTTTCCTGAGGTTACTATTCTTCAAACCATAAGGATATATTTTACTGTCCTTTCAGTACATGGAATGAAATTGTTAAAACTGTTGCACGCACATTCTGCTTATCTCAAGATAAACAATAACCCTTGTTCAATATTTGCGCTGCAAGACCTTCAGGGCAGGTACCAGATCCAAATATTTTTTGTACTGCCTGTAACAGTAGTGGCACGTGCCAAGTACTCCTCTGGCTTCAAAAATCTTTATTCATATGACATAACCCCAGTTTCATCTCGGCACATTTCTACCCACCATATACGCAAGTGCTATGAAAAAGTCAAGATGGTATTTCAGCTTGACCCGTGACAGCCCAGCACCAAGGTAAGGGGTGGGCAGCCCTCGCCCAGGGCTGCGAAGGCTGCGGAAAGCTCTGCTGGGCAGGAGGCGGCTGCGGGGAGCTTGCACACCCAGCGGCACCCTCTCAGGCAGCGGAGCGCAGGGCTGGCGAGATAAGGGTGCGGGATCTTCGTAAGGCTCCCCCAGCTCAGTGGGGCTGATGGCATTTCTAGATGTATTTAATATCATTTAGACCTTCAAATACACCCAAGGCACCCTCAGTCTCTCAAGACAGAGTGCTCACATAAACATCTGAACTGAAAACAAAAAATGGAGTGCTGGCAGAAAGCGAGCCAAATATGTTCATCAGAGGCACTCAGACTTGCAAAATTAAGTCCTCTACAGCCAATTCTGAATCCTTGGAAACCAGTGGGAGTTACCTATGTCATCACTGCATCAGAATTCAGTCCCTCATCCCTCCTTATTATGACCTAGAAATTCAATCCAGCTCATACACAACCAACCAGGTATTTTCTATCCATATTCACAAGGGAAAAGCCTTCAGAAGGAGCAGAGGAAGCAGTGTGGCACACTTGCTTTGTTTAGAAGAGTTGAAGCAAAATTACGAGCGGAAAGGGAAAATCCAACAAAAGACCATCCATAAAAGAATGTCTGGTGGAGCCGAGGCTCAGCAGAAGGGAAAGCACGAGATGTTTCAACAACAAAGAAAACATAAGCTCCATAGTTTTACACTCTTTTCCAAAGCATCTGCACTTTAAAGATTTGATCTGTTTGGCCTCTCTGCCAGATGTTTCATATTCATTTTACAGTAGAGATGGGTGACAACAAGCAGAGTGCATCTCCCAGGTCAGAGCAGCCTGCGTAGCAATGACTGTATTCCCTCCTGCCTCCCTTGGAGGCAACCTGAGCTTCACAGAGCTTGGCACAAACGTTAGTCAAATCACAGATTATTGCAGCTCTCCACAATTTCCAATACGCAAGGGTAAAAAAAGGATTTGTTTTGGGTTGAGCAAGCAATTGCACTCAAGTCCAAGTGCTTTGTTTTAAAGCAAGTGAGTTTTAAACCATTTTTCAGTGAAGGAGTCACAAAAACATTACATGAATTTGAGAACCACTTCTGTCACAAAATCCAAATAATCCACCCAAGAAAAGTTTTGATAGAGGGTTGTGCCATGCTGAAGTACTGGCAGGACAGTTCTCCTGTCAAAAGTCAGGCAAGACCCTTATTTGCCTTGAAGTCACATCTCCATGTGAAGGTGTTACAAAACGTAGGTACAGAGAAAGGGGACTTGGACTCCCCACCAGTGGCTGACCACATGCCCTGAGGGGCACGCAGGGCAGCCTGGTGCTCACGGCAGCACACGGCTGTCCCTTCTCCTCTGACCAGCAAGAGATTTAATTTATCTGCAGGTGTCCAGACCAGAGATCCCAGCAGAGCAGCCACGAGGAAACGCAGCCACGTTCACACCAGCGTGTGCTCTCAGCACTGTGCTTCATGAACACACCGGCCTCCCTCCTCCATCCGGGCTGTGAAACAAGCTGCGACAGCCTGTCCCCTTCAGGAGCATTATTAACTCCGGGTTTATGCATCCGGAAGATAATTATCAAAATGTTGGTTGCGAACAAAGCGCTGGTAGTGCCACTCGTCAGCGCAGCAACGAAATCCTTTATTAATCACTGCAGGTCCGTTACCACAGGTGAGAGAAGCTCATGAGCCTCAAGAACATCCACGTAAGCAGAGCGCAGAGTTGCGAGAGCCAGAAAGTCTTTGTGCACACGTACGCGCAGTTGTGGAGACGGCAGGATTTCCCGCTCCACAGCCATACAACCGCCTCTCCCAGCTGACACCTCCCTACATTTAACTTGCTTTTCAGGCTTCCTGAACATTCTCTTCCATCTTTGTTTAAAAGTGCTGCTGCCCGTGCGGGCTCAGGCCTTCCCACCCCCCCAAAAATGAAGCCGATTATCCCCATACGCTGAGACCGCAGAGCAGGTCCCTCTCCAAGCTGCTCCAGTCACCTTCTGCGGGGCATTTCCCCATTGCTTAAGCAGCACCAGTGATACTGCTCTGGGACGGGCACAATGAAATGTTATTTTTAATTACACTTAATGCCATCACAGGATGAATGGTGCACACAAGTTTCCGGTTTTGCCCAATACACATGATTTTGCTCTCAACTGTCCAATATCCTTCTAGTGGAGTCACTTAGGACTTCACATTGTAAACAAAGCCAGAGCAAAGCTAAAGGTTATCTGCTAAATACACAGTACCTAAACCAAGCTAGAAGCTAGGACCACGTGAATTTACATCTAAGTACTTCCAGACAGCGACTCTCTGGTCTTGGCTAATCTCAGTGTCAAAGTGTTTTTCCAGCATAGGTTTTTTTGGTGGGAAGGATTCAGAAGTGAACAGAGTCTTTAAAGAAAAGGAAAAGCACGGTTGTCCTTTTCATCATTCTTTTCTCTCAGTGAAAAAAAAAAAGAGTTCTGAAAAAGTATTTTCAAGAAAAGGAAAGACTGTTTTAGTTCAAATGCTGGAAAACTGATGATTTTGGCCAGGTACAGCCTTGGGCTATTCCGTCTCTCCTCTGCTTTCAACGCAGAGTGGGTAACTTGCCTTCGCCGCTGCTCCGAGGGCCACGGAGGAGGAGGAAGGCGAGTCCTGCCAGAGGCTGCTGCAGGGACAGGGCTGCGCTCCGCCCTGGGTGCCAGGGCCGGTCAGAGCACAGCGCAGAGGGACGGTAGCTGTAAAGCAGCTTCACTTCACGGACTCGCTGCTTCCAACATGTAACTAGTGCCTCGATTCTGTTATGAAACGGAGGGAAAAAATGTGCAAAATGTTCTCAAATTACGATTAAAATCTTCTGTGACTAAATACAATATTTACTTAAAAACAAATCTGTAAATACCAGATTTACTTCAAGTGCTTTGAACATAAACAAGACTTTATAAATATGCTGGAAAGCGTTTAAACTTCAGCCAGAGACGACTGTTTCATTTCAGAAATGAATGCTGGCTTGGGGCTGACAGAGGAATCGCTCAGCGTGACAACGAAGCATCATCCGGGCCTTTTGATGAAGACCAGTTTATGGCAACGGGTTTCCAGCCTCTAGCTAGAATGCAAGCCCATGTTAATCACCTTACAGGGAGCTAGGCTTGCTTTGGAAAGAGTTTGTTCATATATATTATCCAGGTGCCGTCAGCCCCAAGACAGCATTGAGAGAAAAGGCATTTTTCTCTTCAGACCAAGAAAAATGCTGGAAAGCACGAAAGTGAGAGGTGAACGTTGCTGCAGAACGAAGAAAAACATCGCTCAGGTTTCTGAACAGAGCAGTGGAGCGTGTGGCTAAAGAACCGCTGAAAGAATGAAGGGCACATTCCTTTCAGCTTGGTTCAACAATTTTCTTCGTATAAAAATCACAGTGTTAAGCTTACTGTTGCAGAAAGAGAACGCATTTACTAGCTTTTAAGAGAATTACTAGCTTTCAGTAGAAAACTTCCAGGCAGTGCTCACAGCCTGCTGTAGTTTTATTCAAGAGCAGCATTAAAATCTTTATTGGCCTACCTCTTTGGAGTTGCTTGTTTCAGCCATACAAAACCAGGGCTATTGCCAACGTCCTGATCCAAGTAAAAGGTTCTTTATGTAACAGCAACGTGTTTTACCTACAGACACCTCCTTAGGGCCAGCCAAAACAGCCGTTTCTGATACCTGTGCTTGGGAAACGACAGACCAACATCACCATGAGGCACAACTGCCGTGTCCGAGCACAAGCGCTGGCCACGCCGGCAGCATCCGCTTCCACACCGGGTACCGCAGCACCCGTCAGCCACACGCCGCTGGCTGGCGGGGCCCTGCACAGCCGCCTGCAGCCATCCCCAGTGAAGCCACGGCCCTGTGCCTCCGGCCGAGGCCGACACACAGTGGGACCCTGCCTGGGTCAGCAGCACGCACCGCTCCTCTGCCGGCACAAATCCAGACCCCAGAGGGTGAGCTCCCGTGCACACCCACTCTTCGCACAGCCCAGATGTGGGGTGTCTTCCTCATCCCCTCCGACACCACATGCCTCTGAAGAGCCACGCTGCCAGACCGAGACCCTTCCTGCACGTGAACGCTCTGAAGCAGACCCTCGCATGTACGACTTACCCCCATGCTCCCACGCTAACTGATCTTACAGCCTTTGCTTCTCAGGGCTGCAAAAGACACACCGTTACAACGAGGAACAGAACCTTTAGTAAGAAAACAGATGTTTAAGAATCAAAATTTAAATACACCCTTTAAAAGCCTTTACGAGCGCGTGCAGTTTGTAACAGACGTACCCTCAGCAGGTAACCTGCAGCACAAGGCACAACACAGCAGGTTTGTCGGTGGCAGCACTGGAAGCCAGAGAACACGGCGCAGTCCTGCCCTCGCCGGCACGCTGGCGCTGGGCGGGCTGCAGGGCTGCCAGCTCCCCTCCAGCCCACCGCGGCCCGCACCACTGCTGCGCCATGGCCCGCACCACTGCCGAGGAAGCCGAGGTTTGGACACGAGTGCGGGTGCCCCGTGGGAGAGGCAGGCAGGCTTCCGAACACACCAGACCTGGGACTGAGCAGCCCCGGACACAGACAGGGAGCCAAGCCCAGGAACATCCATTTCAATATTTCTGGGAAAGTTAAACCAGCGCCTGAGCCAGGACGGTATTCTGCTGCTGCGGCACTTTTTGCTTGTTAGCTGTCCTGCTTGCAGCTCCTGCTCTCGGACGCACAGCTTTGTCTAGTTCTTCCTCCACCTCCATCATCTCCACAGCTTTAACACGCAACTCAGTCCCTTTCTCCCTGCGTCAGAGCACCTACGTGCCACTGAGAGGGACGCACAGGGAGGTGGGACCCCCTCCCCCTCCTGCAGGTTCTCATTCNCCAGTGACCTGGCTCCCGGGACGCAGGGTCCCTGAGCAGTGGTCACTTGAGATACACAGCAGGCCCCACATGAATAGAACCACAAACTACTGAATGTGCGCCCAGCAAGCTTGGGGCTCACAGGCTGCGCTGTGAATGAAGCCATGCCTTCAGAAGTGCCGTACCGATCATCTGAAATTTGTCAGGTTAGTGAACGTAGCTGAGCTACTGACCGACAGACCTAATTCCTCCTTAGTGAAAAAGTAAAGTCACATATATTAGAGTGTTCTGATTCATACACAGTATTGACTATAGCCAGCTTCTTTAAAGTCATTTTTTCCTAGTGCAACAAAAAAAGGAAGTCATGCTTTTGTTTCTGAACAGTATTCAATTAGAGACTTGGGAATACAGTCAAGCTTTTAGATTCTTAACGCATCAACATTTGATTTCTGAATGAAAGCCAAGGAATAAACAGAAAAGTACATTTATTTTACTGGCTGTTGAGTTGCTTCCAAATGTTCTCTCTATTCCACATCCCTAATAGAAGAACTAATAAATAAAACCAGATTATGCTGGGCTGAACAAGAAGGATCCCCAGCGCAGAGCCTCACTGCTTGCCGTAGGATGCCTGCTCGCCCCGGGCATCCCGGCGGACCCTGTGGCACCTCCTGCCTGCAGAAGTGCCCCCCAGCCCGAGAACCCCCACCTGCCCCAACGCGTCCAGGGCAAGGGCTGAGGCAACAGGGCTGCAGGCGATGGGGCTGCGCTCCCCCACCCTCCGGCACCCACCTCCGCCATGCCAGCACCAAGGGGCTGCCGCAGCGCTCCCGGCAGCGCCAGGGCCCGTCCCGGCACACGGCACCTGCCCTGGACAGCAACTGGGGAGACAAGAAGTGGGATGAAGGGGTAGAATAAATAAATTTGGGTTTATTGTATTTTGATCTGTCTGAAATCAGATTTTTGACTTTTAGCACAGCAGCCTGTTATTCTATAAGAGGTTTTCATGGAAGAAAACTGTTTTGGAACAGTTTGCAACATTCATCCTCAGAGAGTATACTGCACTCAGTAATGGAAAGGTCATTCGAACCGACTTGCAGTTCTGACACAACCCAACAGAAACATACAGTTAATCTGAAATATACAGCACATTTCCAAAACAAATGAAACATAATAGCAGTCACTTAGGAAACCAGTAAGGAAACGCTCTGTCCTCCACCGGCCCCTTCTTGCCGTACATATACACCAGTACAAAAACGTTTTGTTCCACCTAGCACTGCTGAAGGGTGCCCGATCCCAGCCACCAAGCTCAGGATCAGCGAGCGACTCCGGAAGAGCTGGTGTAATGATGGCGCTGCCCTCTCCGTACCCCTCACCCCAATAAACATCCTGAGCAGGCAGCGCTGATGGAGCCAGCTCTCACAGGAAACGTTAAAGCCGATGCTGACAGATGGGCAAAACCCCATTTCACACCTGGTTCAGAGAACACAATGGCAACCGCCAAAGAAGTACTCCCCAGGTAAGCAAATGCTATTACAAATAAGCCTATACGCCTCTTTGGATGCATCAGATTGGGCTCCAGATCCACACAACCAGAGCCAAAGTCACTCTAGCGATAAAAACAAGTTCACATGGATTTCTGAGCCCAAGGAACGAGATGTATGCACTTGCCAATACCTCCACAGGTCAGAGCCCCCACTAAAACAAAGCTGCAAGTGTTTAAGAAATACCTTTAGTCATAGAACCAATTCAGAATTCCCACATTTCCTTTTGATCAGCACGTCAGCAGCAGGACACAGGCAGCACGGACTTTAGCCACCACTGTTGCTGAGCTGGGAATTGCACAGGATGGGGGTGCTAATGCCAGTTCAGCAGGGTACGCTCCTCTACCTCCTGCAGTACAGAGGTCACCTCTCCTCGAGGCATCAGTTTGACTGTATGCGACCCAGTGTTACACTGGACTTATTTATACACTTTATTAGAATTCAGACATTTCTACTGTTACAGTTAAAGCCCAAATCATCCATGTTTTAGTTGCAGAGCTATGCTTGGCTCACACAGAAAGGCATGCGAACTGTTACACAAGTACCCGGTTAAACACAATCGGGCAACTATTTTGTAGGACGCAGAAAAAGCAACCACACACTATTATTCCATGCTAGGCCATAAGTAAACAACACAGCCTTCAGGAATCTCATCCCGAGATGTTTGTAAAGTTGTACTTGGCAGAGACCTTGATTTTCCCTGTGGCGATCCCTTTTAAACCAGAACACAAAATAAACATGTTGAACCTAATAAACGACAACATAGCTTTAGCATTGTTTAAGCATCGCACTACAACAGGTCCGGGGCAGAGCTGGGAGCAGGGCACTCACTCCTCACTTAATTCTGCCATAGGAGAAGCCATTGGAAGAGCCACTACACCGCCACAAGCCGTTCAAGAAGCCACAGGACAATACTATTAAGACAAAAGTAGCAGAAGAGACACGCAGAGATTGCTCTCTAGCTATAACCTCATGGCCTTATCATAAGAATTAGTGTTAAGTGTTTTTAATTAGGCATTTTACATTGCAAAGGATTGAGCCACACTCACTGAACAAACGGAGAAAAAGGAGAAAGCGACAAGCTTAAAATCTCCACTTTTCACTTTTTTAATCCATCTCACACTTCCACACGGTTTTCTCCTCCCAAATTACTTCTCAGATGCCATTCAAGAAACAAATTATTCAGTCACCTCAAGCTGAAGTTTTCAAAAAGCCACACGCAGGGAGCGTTCCGCCTTAACAAGCTTGTTGGTGCGCGCTCTCCGCAACACCAACCCCAGCATTACTGTGCGTAGCGTACTCATCCCAGAGCCCACACGTTTACTAACTGCTAGCATAACTACCGCAGAAAAGCCTCCTAATGCAAGTTAAACTTACACAGGGAAGTATACTTTTGATTTTATACAACCTACTACAGCAAGGTCAGCAAGTAAAACAATAAATAAAATAAAAAATAAAACAAAAAAGCTAAAAGCATTCTTACTTCCTGTACTGACAACAGGTATATTCTAGTATGATGCTCAAGCTTCCTTACCTGTAGAACAGGCATCTTCTCTTCCTTCCTCACCATATTTCAATCAAGAAAACCTCTAATTTTCTAGTTTTGACCTTGACTTAAAAAGACCCATGTAAGAACTCCTACATCTGTAGGACATCGCGAGTCCAGCTACCACTGGTCTTCAGCCATATCCCTCACACCTGCTTGAGCAGAACACCCCCCCAAAAAGCAGGGCTGAGCCCACCCTTCCCTTTAAATAGTGCCTGCAGGCTGGTGTGCAAAACACGTGGCACGGTGTGACTCACCCTCCCAACACCTGAAAACAACAAAGTTCTCTGGCTAATTAAAAAAGCTGACAAAGTGGGAGCAAAACCTATCAGCTGTGTGGAAGGCAGGCTGCAGCTGAGACCTGAGAGCTAGCACGCATGCCTTTGAAGTGTTCCACTTGGACAATTTTAATTTAATTGTAACTGGGATATAAAACATAATACGATTCGGAAACATACTCTCGCCTGTCACTTGGAAATAAACAACCGTGCCTTGTTTACAGGGTTTTTTTTTTGGGGGGTGTGATTTTTTTTTCCCCAAAAGATGAACTAAAGGCCAGCGTGCAGGGCTGTCCTCATGATGACAAATTCTTGCTTCATCACAAGCAAAAACGATCCACAGTGTACATCAGCTTTTTTGTTTGCTTTCAGCTGGCTGGCAGGTTGGGTTTCAGTGGCTTGTCAGGGAAGTGCCAGAACACCTCCCTTTAGCTCACTGCGCTGACCGATGGGTTACGGAGGCTTACAGATCTGTAAGCAGTGATGTACTGCCCTTTGGACTCACTTTTCCCTAAGACCCTGGCTAATTATAATTAGTAATTCTCAAATGGTTAAAGATATTAGCTATTAAACAATTACGCTATTCCAATTCCCACGGATACATCACATCATCGAAGAGAATCTATTTAGCCATATACGTGTGTGGGTGTATGTATATTTTCATGCCATTTTCGCATCAGAGGAACTGTGATCGCATCATTTGATTAGTTAATTTTAGTGAGATGAAGTACAGCTTCACCCAGAGCACCGTGATAAACAAAAGAAATGAAGAATCCTGCTTTTTCGAAGCAGACTGTGAGGACTGGCTGCCCCCGGACCGCTGCGTGCTGCCTGCAGGTGCTGCCTGCCTCCTGGTGGGAACCCACCGTGACCACGCTTACAGGCAGTCAGCTGGAAGCTATCGGAGCCCTAGTCCAAGTGTAGGACTTTCAGTTCCAGCCCGAAGTGAACACGTGTGCCCCGAAGGACGCAGCAATGGAAACACCCCAGGTGCTTTTGGCAGAAGCTGAGAGCGGGAATCCAGCCGGGGACAGAACCTGAGGGAAAGGCTCATCTCGGAAACCTCAGAGTCTGAATTCCCGTCACGCCTGGCCTGCTCAGTTCCCATCAGGACACGGGGAATTCTCCAAAGTGCCCCGGCCTCCGTGAGCTGGGGAGGTGGGTGTGCTGGCAGAGAGGAGAGCTGTAACAGCAGCAATGTCGCTCTGCCCAGAACCCGCCCGTGCCGGCTCCGGAAGGAGCGAGGCTAATCCTCTAACCTCACCCCATTTCTCACTTTGCAAACTATTTGCAGATGCACGTATTGTAAAACACACAGCTCACATTCAGCGACAAACAAATAAAACCAAAGCAAAGCTGCGGCGAGCGGGTACGGCCGGGGGAACGCAGGCGGAGCGTTCCAAATGCAGGTCCAGACCTCGATCACGCTTTCTGCGGAGCACAGACCGTGCCGCGCCGCGCACGCTGACCGAGGCCGCTGACCCACGGCAGAGGTACTGGCTGGGCAGGAGACGGTACCGTTAGGGTTGGTTTCTCGTGGCTTTTTAGCAGATGAACTGCTCATATCGAACCAACAAGGGGAGTTAAATCCCTTCTTTAAAGGCGCCGGATTGTAATTTTGTGGAGATGCAGAAACAGAAACGTGTCTGCAGGCTCTTAGCGTCGCTTGCTTTTTTTTTTTTTTTTTGACTGCACATGCAGGACTCTCCTCATGTGTTTCTTTGCCTCAGATCAAACAATACCATGGCAGAAATCACAAGTCACTTAGATCAATCAAAGCTGGTTGTAAGAATTTCTGAGCCGTGTGGTTATTTTGTGAGTAGTAAGATTGGCATTTGGGATTAAACTGATTCACTCAGATCCTGACAACTTGGCAGAAACCATCTACAAAAGAAAGTACTCTAAATGTAAATTCTCCAAGGTCAGTTTTTAAAGCTAAGCCACCCCCC
>VWZZ01007158.1:160956-229892 GCA_013399095.1 Psophia crepitans
TGGCTGGGCACCCTGCTGGCCGCCTGCCTGGCCGCCCTGCCCGCCAGCACCGCCTGCCCGCGGCTCTGCGCCTGCTACGGCCCCGCCGAGGTGCACTGCACGTTCCGGTACTTCACCGCCGTCCCGCCGCACATCCCGCCGAGCGTGGAGCGCATCAACCTGGGGTATGTCTGGCGCCGGGGCTCTGAACGCTGTGGCCGGTTACTTTGCAGCACTTTGCAAATCAGTTTCCAGATTTAGGGCTAAAAGTGAAACAAAGCAATAAACAGATCTTAACACCCTGATGCTCTGCAGCACTCAGAAGTGGTTGCAGTCACGGCCAGCAAAGCCTGAGACCTCCAGTGCTACGCGGAGATTTTGGGGATGTATCGCAGGCCATGTAAGAACTTCAAAAAGTTTTGATCCTTAAATGAATTCTTTTATATCACCTGGATATTTTGCATCTGTAACGTGGAACTTGGGAGTGTGACACAGAATTCTTTCTGTTCAGAGCTCAGGCAGTGGGCTGGAAAATCAGTTATGTGTATTAAAATCTTCAGAGACTTTGATGTGACTTTAAAGTGTCACACTGCTGTTATCTATGCTTGTACCTATCAAGTTTATGGGAAATAACACTTGTCAGAATATTTCAGCCTCCAAAACAGCTCTGTTCCACAAGTGGTTAAAAGGAGCAGGGAACAGATGATGCCCGGGCTTGGCTGGCCCGTTAACGCAGTTCCCAGCACGTATTCTGTCCTACAGTCCGATGTAGGACCAGTCAGCACTAGTTGGCTGATCACTTTCTATACACGTAACCTTTGAGCCGTCCATACATGTTTGCAGAATATAGCAAAGGATGTTTCCCTGAAGTCTCCCCCCCATCTGCCTTCCGGGCACGACATACCCAGACGCCAGCTCCCGGCTGCCCCTTCCTCCCTCTGGTTTTGTCGGTGGTGTCCACAAGTGCTGTATGTGATGCCGTACGACTAAGTGCCAGTACTGTTAGCGGGCTGTGCGTTCCCTGAGGTCTGGGACGTACGTTTGGAATACATTAATTACTCCTGCGGAAGGCCTGTCCATCTGACTGGTGAAACAATCCACCTTCTTCGTCACCACTGGGCACAGGGGGTGTGACTGCAGCGCAAGGGGAGCCCTGCGTTAGCTAATCACGTCGTGCAAGTCACGAAGCCAGGGCGTCGCAGAGCAGGTGCTCACCATTGGCGAGGCTCACACCACCGCTGACCCTGGGGTAGCACAGCGTGCCAAGGACAGGGCAGGACTGGAAGACACTCTCCAGACCCACCCACACCATAGCCTAGGCACGGCTGCCATCACCCAGGTCCCAGGAGGAAGGTGACGCCCAGTGCCCCTGGCCTTTCCTGGTCCCAAGTGACAGCAAAGGAGGCTCTCTGGTTCGCGGGCCTCTCTCTTGGCAGGAGAGGCATCGATGCCTTGCCAGCCTCTGCCGCTGCAGGAGCCCCTTGCTCTTCGGCATGGAAGCCCCAAACCGCCATCCTTGTCTGCACAGTTTTGCAGTTATTTCCCCACCCACTGTCAATCCAGTCTTCAGAAACGTGCCCCAGAAAAGGCACCAAGTTTTGTGCTAATATGAAGGGATGACTTGAAATCTCATCTTGGCACCCAGAAGTGCTGTCCACCGCTGTGCGTTTCCCCAGAGTTGTGGGTTGGGTTGGGTTGTTTCGGGTTGTTTATTTGTTTGTTCGTTTTAGAACTTGTGAAGGTTAGCTGTCTGACTGAACCCCGGTGTGCGATGAAATGTCTGTTGCAGTTACAACAGCTTGCTTAAACTGACGGAAACGGATTTTTCTGGCCTGGAGAAGCTGGAGTTGCTGATGCTGCACAGCAATGAGATAAATACAATCCCTGATAAGGTGTTCAGCAGTTTATGTTCATTACAGGTAAGAACTAAATGACCTAATCCTAATTAGCAGATGACATACTCTTAACTTTTGTTATGCCCTTTGAACAGTCTGCAGTAATGCTGATAAATGGAAGCAGACTAGCAGCCTGTAGCGCTGTGGTTTCCTGTTTCTTACTGTATCCACGTGAAAGATGAGGCCCTCCAGGATCCAGTGTCCCCATGGGAAACGTCCGTCCTTCCCAGGTGGGCTTTCAGGCGCGGCGTAAGGAGTGTGACAAACATAGCGGCAGGTATCCGTCAGCAGTATCTGCGCGGGCAGCTGCAGTCAAAACTCTCTTTCACACGACAGAGAAGGATTGCAGAGCTCCAAGTACTGCATCTGTGGTGGGAAACTCGCCTTCCGTTAATTTGTCAGTCAATTTTATTTTTTTTCAGGATTGTTTTCCATCCAGATTTCCCTTTCCCTTCAGTACAGTATAGTCCTGTCCCTTTCTGGCTTTTGTTAAAAAAAGGCTCCTACTGAGCAGAAACCAAACATATTACATATGGACATTGTAATGCTTTGGAAATGCCTTGGCTTTATAATTGAACATCTATTTGTGGACTTTTAAGATGCAGTGTTTGATGCCTGGTTTGTTCTTCAACTGAAGTATTAGCTGTTTATAACATATGACCTGCACTCACATATTTTGTGAAAACTAGTAACGTACAGCGTGACACAGGGGTTCTGCAGCTACCTCGGATTCACACTGTGCCAGGCAGATGTTCGTATGTAGAGAAGTACTTACATGGTTATGTAGGAACAACCATTCCCAGCTACTCTGATGCGCAGGTGACAGATTTCCGCCTGGAGCTGTTACCGTGCTGCAGAGAAGTGACGGTGTTGTAGCTGCGGTGCACTAAGAGCGTGGGAGCTGACCTGCGCAGCCCGCGGAGCCGGGACTGGCTCCACCGCTGCTTTACAGGGTTGGTGGGAGGCACAGGAGACACCGGGCCGGCGGTGGGGCAGACAGACCTGCGGGGTCCGGGGCCCTCGCGGAGGGTGGTGCTGTGCCTGAATGCCTGCTTGTGGACTTGGTGCGGCTCACACAATGAAATAAGCTTAACGGAGCCCTTTTCCTTCCTTAGCAACAAGCAAGATGGCAATGCAGTTATGGATAGTTTTAATGGAATTATATTTGGCAAATAAAATCAACTTGCACGTTATTGTGATTCTGTATGTTTTTTCCTCGCTAATTTTCAAAACACAGACTCCATGCCTGTGCCAGGATAATTCTGACAGGAAAAGGAACAGCAGAAGGGGCATGACATTGAATACTTGAGCTGTACGCCAGTTTCGTTCATCTCGCAGTTAGGAATTTGACTTTTAACCTGTCGGCAGCACTGTGCCACCTGAGGGCCGAGGCTTGGCGAGTATGCATCTCGCGTGACGCCAGTCCTGAAACGGGGCCCACGCTCGGAGCGTTGGTTGACGCCGAGCACAGCAGCCGCCTGTCGCATGCATCTTTAAAGCCTTCACACTGGCTGGAACAAAAATCAGTACCACGCTTGTGGTCAAATTCTGCTTCCCCTTTTCATAAATGTGGCTTAATTGGGATTTTTTTTTTTTAAAATGAGAAATAAGCATTGCTTTATTTTATTTTTTAATCGCTGCATTTTGCAAACGTGACTGCAGAAGTGCCACCTTGGTGGACTGTTGGAGCCAGAAAGCATCCCTGCAGTCCTGCAACTAACGCTGCCTTGAAAGAGAATTCCTCCTACTGAGTTTCTTTTCCCCAACACTGACATTACTGGTCTGTTGAAGTCCTTTCACTCCACAGAGTAACCGTCAGTCAACATTTGTTATGAGCCTTACAACAATAAACATGGGTTAATACTATACACTTGTTACTTTTCCATCAACAGGTCTTAAAAATGAGTTACAACAAGGTCAGAGTACTTCAGCAGGATGTGTTTTATGGTCTAAAGAGCTTGGTACGGTTGCATATGGACCACAATAAAATTGAATTTGTAAATCCCAACGTCTTCTACGGACTCACATCGCTGAGGTTGGTCCACTTGGAAGGGAATTTACTGAAGCAGCTTCACCCAGATACTTTTGTCACCTTGCGCTACGGCCGAATATTTAAAATATCCCTCGTGAAGCACATCTATCTGTCTGACAATGTGTTGACTTCACTACCCCAAGAAATGTTTTCCTACTTGTCTGAGCTGGAGAGCATTTACCTTCATGGAAACCCGTGGTCCTGTGATTGCAGTCTCCAGCGGTTTGCAGCGTGGGCCAAACGGAGACCAGGTGAGCCGAAGGCTGGCTTGATGCTTTTCAGTCCCGTTACAGCATCTGACTCTTTCTGGTAAAGGTGACTGTCCTTTAGTTCTTATTCTCCCAGAAAAGACTGGAAGACAGGATTTTTGTAGGTGCGTGTAATCAGGATAGGCAGATGAATACCCATAAATCTCCCAGATTAAATGAATCTAGTGGTCTTAACCCATTCCCAAGTGCAGCTTTCCTTAATTGAACGTTTTCCTTGGCCAGTCTGAACCTTCTGTGCACCAGGAGAACTGCGGGGAATAAGGAAGCTGATTTTCTGACTGGCAAGAGCGAAGGGCACCTTGTACCCAGTTCTTCGAAAAGAAATAAGGACCGGGGCTCACGGAGGTTATTGCTGCCCTGAGCAGAGGCTGCAGACGGTGGCGGAGCGTTACCCCCAGACTGCTAGAGCCCGTCGCTCGGAACAGAGCTACGGCCGTGTGCGGCAGCAGAGCCCTTCCCGCACGCTGCGAACCTCTGGGACAGGATGGCGTCGGACTGGGCTGCGACACCAACAGTCCTTAAGCAGTTTCACCAGAGAAAACTCATAGGTTTTGCTTAGGTTGCTTTAGGTTTTTGTAGGTTAAAGACAAACTTTGTTAATATTTTATTTGAGAGAACAGCTCGCTGGTAGCTATATGTCTTTTTTAATACTAAAAATCATATCACAAAAGCTTACGGCATTTTTCTTCCCTTCAGATGTTATAAAGTGCAAAAAGGACAGAAGTGCTGGCGCTCAGCAGTGCCCGGTTTGTGCTAGTCCCAAAACTCGTAAAGGGAGAAGCTTAGTGGAGATTCCTTCTGCATCTCTGACCTGCACTAAGCCGGCCATACGGGATTCCCTGAAACTGAAAAACCTGACGGTGCCAGGGGATGGGGATTCCAGTTCCATCTCTCCCAAGGACTTCATAGCGCCGCTAGGATCCATGGTTCTGAACATGACGGACCAAGCAGGAAGCCGAGGTAACTTGGTTTGCACCATCCAAAAACCTCAAGAAATGTCTCCCATCTCGTTTGACAAAGATGGCAACAGCACGGTACTCAGGACGTCAGTCTCGGCATTCCTTGTGTGCGGCATCGAGTATGAACACATCCAGCAGCTGTGGAGCATTCTGGCACTGTACAGCAGCTCACCCTTAAAGCTGGAAAGGAGCGGCCTCGCCACTAACGCGCCTTCTGTCGGTTACAAATATAAACAAGTCTACTCGGAGAAAGACGAACTTTTCACCAATATAGAGGCTGAACTGCGAGCTGAACCGTCTTGGTTAATGCAAAGCAAAGTGGCGTTGCAGCTGGACAGGACAGCAACCACACTTAGCACGCTGCACATCCAGTACTTCACAGACGCTGAGATTATTTTGCCCAGTGCTGACAAAAAACAGGTGGGAAATAACTGGACCATCATCTCCAGGGACAACAAAACACAGACGGAGCACACTGTTCTGGTCGGGGGGACCGTGGAACTAGAGTGCGGAGCCATTGGAGACCCAGCTCCTGCGATCGAGTGGATACTGGCTGATGGGAGCAGAGTCAGAGCCCCTTACGTCAGTGAGGATGGGAGAATCGTTGTAGTTAAAGCTGGAACATTCACCCTACGCACAGCTGACACTTTTGACACTGGGCTTTATCACTGCGTAGGCACGAATTACAACGATGCGGATACTCTCACGTTTAGAATTACCGTGGTCGATCCTCACGTGGAACACAACAGCGTGAATGGAGCCCAGCTTTCTGCGGTCATCGGCAGCACGCTCTACCTTCCCTGTACAGCCACTGCCGTTCCAGATGCTGCCGTCAGTTGGGTGTTACCCGAGCATGAGATTCTCCGCCATTCGGTAAGAAACAAACACGTTTTTGACAATGGCACGTTGCGAATAGAAGGGGTCACAGAGCGAGACCGTGGCTACTTCAGATGCGTTGCAGCCAACCGGTATGGTGTTGATCTCTTGATTTTCCAAGTGCTGGTTAGGAAGGACGAAACCCCCCTAAGGAAAAAGCATGTAGCTGCGGGAGGATGGGAAGAGGGCGATGGCTCTGGCAATGCAATGCTGGCCGCTGCTACAACCCAGGAGCATCCTCCAGCTACTCGAGCTACCTTGACAGCTGATCAGGACTCTGCTGCC
Source organism: Psophia crepitans (assembly GCA_013399095.1). NCBI lineage: Eukaryota > Metazoa > Chordata > Aves > Gruiformes > Psophiidae > Psophia > Psophia crepitans. Next base: position 167,252 of record VWZZ01007158.1, read on the forward strand.
TCAGCATCCAGAAATCGGGTCACACAGAGCGCACGTGAAAGGAACGGCTACGGGAAGATGACTTACCGGCACTACAGGGACAGAACTAGCAGGCGCTTCAGAGGACACAGAAGACAGTTTGTTTCCTCAGCCAGGAGAGTCGATCCACAGCGCTGGGCAGCCTTTTTGGAAAAAACAAAGAGGAACTCGACACTGATAGAAAAACGAGGAGAAGTTGCAACAAAACCACCTCTTCAAGTCCGTAAGTTCTCAGAAGGACCTGGGGATGAGGAGGAGACATCTGGTGACCTCATGTCTCCAGAAGAAGAATTCATGATACCAGTAACAGAGACAGCCACTGTATCTACTCTGGGGACCACAGTGACTGCAGGGCCCCAGATGACGGCGAGTAACACTCTTGCTGGGAAAGCCTTTCTGCTGGGCGCAGAGGCAGTAGCTCCCTTCCCCTCTCCTCTTTCACAGCCTGTGTCATCCAACAGTGGGTGGCCACAAACACATCAAAACCCCACAATTATACGCTCATGGGAAAGATCTGATTTAAGTAAAATTTCAGGAAATGGTATGGAACAATCAACTGTATCAAATGGAGCGAGTGGGACACCTACACTCTTCCCTGCTGGGCAAACGTCGGTATATTCTGGGGAAAGTAATAAGCAGCCTTTAAAATCTGTATCTACAACACCGGTGACAAACGTTACAGACACCAGCAAGTCTGTCACTTCCCAAACCCTGGTGGACAAACTGCATCTTTTTACTGAGTCTGTTGGTAAGATTGCCACCAAAACAGATCACCCGGTATCTGCAGTGACAGTCGGTGAGCCAAGCCCTGGATTTGGTCACATTTATATTCACGTTACTCAGAAACAAGTAACTCCTAAGCCACCATTAGCCTCAACTACCGTTGCTCATCAGCACACGCAGATTACTCAGGACGTTACAACTCGTACGGCCCAGGCCCAGCAGCAGTATGGAAGACGAAGGAAGATCTCTGGTAGGAGACGAATTGTTAGACCCGGACGTATTCCAAGTATGAAAGAGCGCAGGTACAAATTTGGGAGGCCAGGATCTGCCAGAGGAAGTACAGCTGCGGCTGCAGATGTTCAAGTGAATATGAAATATGTATCAAATTTACCAACCTTAAATAATTTAAGCCGCTCCGTCAACCCATTTAGCCCAGAAGCACCTCTGTCCCCCCCCTCTACCATGACTGTGCCATTGGAGCACCCAGCAGGTACTCATCAAAACGCAGCCCTCCTCAGGGAGGAGGAGAACGAAGCTGGTTCTAGGCCAAAAGCTGCTCCAACAGTCGCGCCTTTCGTTGCAACGGGCACCCAAGATACTCCTCAACGGGAATTAGAGAGCAGTGCTCCATTTCAGACAAATGCTGACAGAGTCCAGCCTCTTAGCATCAGACCACCACCAACGGCAATCCACACAACTGGTCTTGCTACAGCAATTACAAATACCATCAGCACTGAGATATCTTCTACTCTTGAGTCAGTCTCACGCGTCACTAAGCCTAGAATCTCACCAAAAAATACCCAAAGAGAAAAAATTACTTGGGAACATCTCTTTGGAAACGGTGCACAAAAAGAGGCTCTGAAGAAGGTACCAAACCAAGAGACGGATGAGTTTCCGTCAGGTGAGGTATCGACCACGCTTCCTAAAACTATGGCAGCGTTTTCTACGTCCAAAATGTCTCCTTTGCGCTTTACGCCTATTTCAATGGGTGGGAGTCTCAGCGGTGGTTTCTTGTCTTTAAACAAACCCATTAAGTCTGAGGAACATCTTCCCACTGCAAAACCACATTCTTACTCTAGTCTTGCAACGAGTGCAGCCAATGAAATGGATGTAACGAGTTTGAGGCCCACAGTTATACCTGTTATTGCTCCTCAGACTGAAACCACAATCACCCACAGTAAAACGTTCAGAGCGGGAAGAAGGAGAGGCCAGAGGAGGCGGCGGCCCCCTAAAACTGCCACTGCAGAAAGCATGGCTGCAGGCCACGGCACGGCAGCCGTTCCCTCGGGGAATTCAGCCCTGCCTGTCCTGACAACGGGTAAACCGTTATCTACAAGTCCTGCACCCCCAGAACCTCTCTCCGAGGGCACAAGCGCAGCCTTGGTGACAGACCTGCCACCCAGTGGACCAGAGGCACCTCAGCACGTGCCTGCAGCGGCCGCGCAGACATCCGCAACCCCCATCACACGGAGGAACATCCCGTCGGCCACGCTGCCGCCCGACAGTCGGATTGCCCAGAGCCCCGCCGCGCCGTCCCAAGCCGCGCCACGGCTTTCTGAGCCTTTCGAGGCCGCGAGCGCGCGACCTGCCGCGGGCTGTGCAACCTCCGGGTCAGAACCTGCTCGGGAAACCACAGCCACCACAACGGTGGCTGAAAAATCACACCCAAAAACAGAAGAGAGAGTTCTCCGAGAACACGGCGCAGCACAGCCCGCCTTCCCAGCAAGAACCGAGTCAAGCACCAGAGCTCCCGCTGCGACCACAGACATCGCCCCCCCCGGTGCCCTGCATCCCGCCCTGCTGCCGGCCCCGACAGCCGGAGTGCCGCTGGCACACACCACAGGAACCAGCTCTCCTCCCTGGGGGAACGCCAGGTTCTGGCAGAAGCCGCCTGCCACGGCGACGGGGGGAGGCCGGGCAGCGTCCGGCCGCGCACAGGCCGCGGGGAGGCCCTCGCAGATGGCGACTGCCCGTGCTCCTCCGCAGGGAGGGGACCGGGACGGTCCTGTCAGAGGCTGGTCTGGGAAGGGGCAGGACCAGGAGCTGACCACCAGCAGTCCTACAGCCTCGGACTCTCTAAGCAGGAATCGTTTTGCAAAGCCCACTATAATTGGAGGGAAATTAGCTGCCTTTACCGTGCTGGCGAATTCAGATGCTTTTATTCCTTGCAAAGCTACTGGTAACCCCCGGCCAACAATACAGTGGACCAAGGTATGGTCAGGTAAGCTTGATAAACCTCTCTAGAATTTGCCTTCCTTTACAGTCTCACAATTGGGCAGATGTTTGGTGTGCCAGGCTCAAGCGCTGCTCCGTTTGAGAGTGCTGTGAGACAGCAGTGGGAGGGTGAACTGGGGAACAGTGAGAGACAGATATCCCACCACGCCTGTGGAGGGTCTCGCTACTAATTATGGAACTGCTCCTTAGGGAAACGAAAAGACAGAAATATATAATCTATATTTAACTATAATTCTGCATTTATTGTGAGAAGATTTCAGTATTACCTGTTATTTCAGAGCAGTGAGAGAAGGGATGAGAGAAATCGGTGGTAACAAACCATCAAATCTAGTTAAAGCGATGCCAACATTTTTCTGAGTAGCAAAGCCCAGTCACAGCCGGGCCAAAGGGGTTTCGGGAAGGCAAAGCCCCATCTGCTTTATCCAAACACTGTCTCTACCGAGGACTAAGTTTTGGGGTTTACTTTGAAGCTTTGTCACCGTATTTGCAAAATACTATTATTTCTCTCTTTCTTATCACTATTGCCTTGGATATTTGGGCACGTAGACCAGGACAGGGAAAGCGCTCTCAGGGACTGAGAGAAAAGGAGCTTCAGGAGAGAGACGTTCTGACGTGCTGCGGTGCTGTCCCCTTGCTTCCACAGGGACCGATGCTCCAGGAGGCCGAGGTGACGGCAGGTGGATGGTGTTGGCCAACGGCACGCTCTCCATCGCCCAGGTGGGCCTGGAGGACCGCGGGCAGTACCTGTGCACAGCGGCCAACCCGCACGGTGCCGCGCGGCTCCTGGTCACCTTGTCGGTAGTGGCCTACCCGCCACGCATCACCGGCGGCAGGTGGCAGCTCCTCACCGCTCACTCCGGAAAGCCCGTGGCAATGAGGTGCAAAGCCGAGGGCAGGCCCCCCCCCGCCGTGTCCTGGGTTCTAGCAAATAAAACACACATCTCCAGCTCTTCTGCAGGGAATAGCAGGGTTCACGTGCAACCAGACGGCACTCTAATTATCAAGGAAGTCACCGTTTACGACAGGGGCCTCTACACATGCGTGGCTAAAAACCCGGCGGGCAGCGACACGCTGGTTGTAAAGCTGCAGGTCATCGCAGCACCTCCCGCTATTCTGGAAGAGAAGAGACAACGTGTTGAAGGAGTGATGGGGGAAAATCTGGAACTCCCTTGCACCGTGAAAGGGAACCCTCCGCCCAGTGTCCACTGGGTCCTCTTTGATGGCACTGTGGTGAAACCTCTGCAGTTTGTCAACGCGAAGCTGTTCCTCTCCTCCAACGGTACCCTCCACCTCAGCAACATGGCCCCTTCCGACAGTGGGAATTACGAGTGCATAGCCACAAGCTCGACTGGCTCGGAAAGGAGGGTGGTGACCCTCCTGGTGGAACACAGGAACACGCTCCCAAAAATAGCTGCCGCCTCCCCAGAAATGACCCAGCTAAACTTTGGGGACAAGCTGCTTCTGAACTGCACAGCGACGGGGGAGCCGAAGCCCAGGATCATCTGGAGGCTCCCGTCCAAGGCAGTTGTTGACCAGTGGCACAGGTAGGTGTTGTCTTTTTTTTTTTCCCCCACCTCTTCTCTGACGCTGGTACAAGAGACCGTTACATCACTGAAACAACACGCTGCGAGCTAGACTCGCTTTTAAACGTTTACCCGTGATGAAGCATCTGTGATGATGGCTCCTTGTTACACGCCTAATAACAGACCACTCAGTTGTCATAAGCAGGTGAGGTCTGACCAAAATGGATACAAGTCTTATTCAAATTAAGGCAACTGACGCTAACTGTGCTTTGGCTGAGTTTTGTCATTTTATAGGAGGAAAAGTTGTTTAGAAGGGGTTTGTGAAGTAGGACTCAGGAGGAACAGGCTTCTGTAGTCTCTGCCAAGTCTGCCTCTGACCCCTCCGCCAGTAACACTTCTCCTTCGCTTCGGGAGGGACAGCCCCAGCTCAGGATGGTCTGAGCAGGCTCATGAGAGAGCCAGGTCCGCGCCCCACTGCAGGAGAGGCGGCCAGAGAGCAGCCCCTGGGCACCGAGCGCCGCTCTGGATAGCCCGCAGCAGCACTGCCCCTGGCTGGGGCCGAGTGCCGCAGGCGGTCTGCAGGGAGAAGCAGGAGGGAGAGGAGCAGAGCCTGGCGGGATGAGGGACGTGACGTTCAGCAGAGGCGGCATCAGGGGTCAGCAACAACTACGTCGGGTTACAACCCAGCGGGTCCGCGGGTGATGCAAACACAGCGTCTTGGAGAGAGCTGCTGTGTCGGGTCAGCCGGTCGCTTTCAGGGCTCAGTATTCACCTCCAGCATCTGTTTCCATAATTCTTTTCCTCTTTCTCCCCCACAACAGAATGGGAAGTCGAATCCACGTGTACCCCAATGGATCCTTGGTTATTGAGGCAGTTACTGAGAAAGATGCAGGTGACTATTTGTGTGTCGCAAGAAACAAAATTGGAGATGATCTGATACGGATGAAAGTCAGCATCGCCATGAAACCTGCCAAGATTGACCAGAAACAGTATTTCAAGAAACTGGTGCCATATGGAAAAGATTTCAAAGTGGACTGCAAGGCCTCTGGGTCCCCCGCACCAGAAATATCCTGGAGTTTGCCAGATGGGACGGTGGTCAACAACGCGATGCTAGCAGATGACAGCGGGCGCAGGTCTCGCAGATACGTCCTCTTTGACAATGGAACTCTGTATCTCAACAAAGTCGGGGTAACAGAAGGAGGAGATTATACCTGCTACGCTGAAAACACCCTGGGGAGAGACGAGATGAAGATACGCATCACGGTTGTTGTGGCAGCCCCTCAGATAAAGCAGAATTACAAGACGCACGTTACGGTGAAAGCTGGAGACACGGCACTGCTGGACTGTGACGCTGTTGGCGAACCCCAGCCAAAGATATTCTGGCTGCTGCCTTCCAGCGACATGATCTCCTCATCGACAGACAGACACGTCCTGCGCGCCAACGGCTCTCTGTCAGTCAGTCACGTCAAACTGTCAGATGCCGGGGAGTACATGTGCGTTGCTCGTAATCCTGGAGGGGATGACACAAAATTGTATAAACTGGATGTTGTTGCTAAACCGCCTGTCATAAACGGTTTGTACATGAACAGAACAGTCATGAAGGTGACGGCAGTGAGGCACTCAAAGAAACGAATCGACTGCAGGGCAGAAGGGACACCTCCCCCTCAGATTATGTGGATCATGCCCGACAACATTTTCCTAACAGCTCCGTATTACGGGAGCAGGATTGTAGTACACGAAAACGGGACACTGGAGATTCGGAACATGAGGCCTTCTGACACGGGAGATTTTATCTGCTTGGCACGTAACGACGGGGGGGAGAGTATGCTGGTGGTGCAGCTGGAGGTGTTAGAAATGCTAAGGCGACCGGTCTTTAAAAATCCATTCAACGAAAAAGTAATAGCAAAGCCTGGAAAACCTACTACATTGAATTGTTCTGTGGATGGAAACCCCCCACCAGACATCAGCTGGATGGTGCCTAACGGCACGTGGTTTTCCAGCGGCATCAGGAGTTCCCAGTTCCTGACAGGGGGCGACGGCACCCTGACCGTCCACAGTCCCGACAGGGACACAGCGGGGAAGTATCGCTGCGCCGCCAGGAATAAAGTTGGCTATATCGAGAAGATGATCATCCTGGAGGTGGGCCAGAAGCCCCGTATCCTCATGCACCCAACGGGGCCGGTGAAGGGCGTCAGCGGGGAGTCATTATCGCTGCACTGCCTGTCTGATGGGAGCCCCAAACCAAACACAGCGTGGACTCTGCCCAGTGGCTACGTGCTGGATCGGCCGCACATCAGCAGGAAATACATACTGCGGGAGAACGGCACGCTGGTCATACGGGAGGCCACCGTTCACGACAGAGGAAACTACGTGTGTAAGGCCCACAATACCGCCGGCGACTCCTCTGTGACTGTTCCGGTCGTTATCGTAGCCTATCCCCCGAGGATTACGAACAGACCGCCACAGACCCTACACACGATGCGGGGAGCGGCAGTTCAGCTGCACTGCGTCGCGCTGGGAATACCAAAACCAGAGATTACCTGGGAACTGCCTGACCGCTCCGTACTCTCTGCGGGTCACCAAGGCCGAGCATCTGGGAGCCAACTGCTTCACCCCCTGGGGACGTTACTCATCCAGAATCCCCGACCCTCCGATTCCGGCGCGTACAAGTGCACAGCGAAAAACCACCTTGGCAGCGATTTCACAGTAACGTACGTTCATGTCGTTTGACGTAAGAAATACGGCACGAGTGATTGCTGAAGTCTGCAGCTGGACTGAGTCCGTTCCTGGAATAAGTTTAATCGAAGGCAGCCGTAGGCCTGTAAGTGCCTAAATACATTTACAGGATTCAGTCTGCAACGACCGTGCCAAAAAGAGAGAGGAAGGGCTTCGGAAAATTGGATCTAGCGTTATTACCTAGTGTTGGTTCTTCGGTGATTAAACAGACCTAAATAGAAACAAACTTAGGGTGCTTTTGCTGTGAGAGCAAACATCAACTATGGAATAGTTACTTTCTGGAAATGTACCTAGAGATATTCGGTAAAGGACAGACATCTTCATATTGGTTTAATATCGTCCACCTCATGTGACTGTCAGCAGCATGGATCCCATGGAGCAGGCGTGCCTGAGAACCAAAGAGCAGATCTTATTTTGATGCAGATTACCGTCTTCCTATGTTTGAATATTTAGTATGAGTTTTTGTAAATAAATATTCAATGGCGAAACAAGTAGTGAAGCATTTTTAATACTACAGCTCTGTTTCACACAGTCCTGTTGCAGAACGTCGGGGTGACACGCACAGAACAAGCTGGTTCTTGTGTTTAAACGAGAGCGCGAGCTCTGTTCGGAAGAGGCACGCAGAGTGCAGGTAGAACAACGCTCCTTTGGTATCACCTTCCTATTGCCACAAAAGCATTTTTTAAACATTTCTCACCAGGAGACAGCTGCATCAATCTGCAGATAAATTCACGTGCTGATGTCTCAGCTCAGCAGAGGGGGCCGAGCAGCCGCCTTCCGTGCCCGAGGGAAAACGCCCGCTCAGCAGTAGGAAGCGCTTACCTGCCCGCTGTGCGCGAATGAATCACGGCTTGGACTGGTCGAATAAATCTTTAAAAGATGCAGCCGGTACCTAAACCTCAGAGCTTCTTATTTTCTTCCCGAGAGAGAGAGATTAATGCCAGGGCAGAACACACGCCGTGCAGCCCTTCCCCTTAAATCTGCGAACTGGGGACGCGGCTGGCGGAGGAAAGGGTCCCTCGGTCGCAGCCGGCCCCGCGGCCGCCCGGCACTGCCAGGTCCCGCTGGGGTGTCTGAAGGGCTTGGTGGAACCGCCCCTGCCCCATGAACAATTCCAGCTCTTGAGAGCGTTTCAGATGGTACCAACCCCAGGGCCCACGCCGCCCCGTGGGGCCATAGGGAGCTCCTCCGCGCGGAGGTGAGGGCAGCATCCGAACTGCCGGCACGAACGCCGCTGGCAGCAGCTGCTGAGCAAAGAACCCTGGCGGTGGGAGGGCACCCAACGGCCAAGACCCAAACGCAGATTCTGCCTCATTTCGCCACATCACAATCAACCTGGGGAAATCTTCATTTTTTAAAATTTTTATTTATTTTAAAGACTATAACCTCATCTTGGATAGAGTTTGCTGTGTGCCTGCTCCTCCTTGCACAGCGCTGATGGAGCAGTGGCCACAAAGCGGCTGGATTCCACGAACCACGCTGGTTAACAGCTGCAGTAGCTTTAGCTGCGATGACAAACACTAAATCTCCCTAAGAACAACTGAACAGAAATAATTTTTACGTGAGTAGGACTTACCTGACTGCTGCAAACGCCAATGGAATTCTGCTTTTCTGCAGACTTCCAGGGGTGTTACCTCGTTAGCTGGCTGGGCGGCCTCCCGCGGGGCCCCGGAGCTCTGCCCCCTCCCCGCGGAACACCCAGGTACAATACCACGTGGTGAATGAAGCAAATTGAGTTAATATAAAACGGGGAAAAAAAAAGACTCCTATGTCTGTTTTAAATGCCCTGCATGTTCCACTTTCAAAATGAATGCAATTTAAAAAAAATCAATACAGACTAACTCTTAAATTACATTAACTAGTAATAAATTTATTCTGCTTTTTTAACTCTAATACAAGCAAAATTATTTGGACAGCCTTGAATAATGCTGGTTGGTTTGTAGCAATCTTGATCCGTGTTTCTGCACTCAGCTGATAATACGCAAGGCATTACACCACTGAACGCACCCCGCCACGGAGAATCAAACCCAGAGTTTGAAACCCCCACCATACGACCTCAGTAGCAGACGCAGGAACAACTCAGGGCGCGCTGTCAGCAACGGCAGCGCTGAAACAGCAGAAAGGGTTTGGAGGCTTTCACAGAACCCTGGCCTGGGGGGGCGGGCAGGGCCCTCTGGAGATCACCCAGCCCAACCCCCCCAGAGCAGGGGCACCCCCAGCAGGGTGCACAGGGTGGTGTCCAGGCGGGGCTGGGGTCTCTCCAGAGAAGGAGACCCCACACCCTCTCAGGGCAGCCTGGCCCAGGGCTCCGGCACCCGCAGAGGGAAGAAGTTTTTCCTCATGGTCAGGTGGAACTTCCCGTGTCCCAGTTTGTGCCCGGTGCCCCTTGGCCTGTCCCTGGGCACCACTGGGCAGAGTCTGGCCCCTTCCTCTGGACACCTCTCCGGAGATATTGATCAGCATTGATCAGATCCCCTCTCAGGCTGCTCTTCCCCAGGCTGAACAGCCCCAGCTCTCTCGGCCTTTCCTCATTCCAGAGGTGCTCCAGGCCCCTCATCATCCTCACAGCCCCTGGCTGGACTCATCCCAGTAGTTCCCAGTCTGTCTGGAACTGGGGAGCCCAGACCTGGATCCAGAACTCCAGCTGTGGCCTCACCAGGACAGAGCAGAGAGGGAGGAGAACCTCCCTCGACCTGCTGGCCACGCTCTTCTCAATGCCCCCCAGGACACCACTGGCCTTCTTAGGCCCCGAGGGCCCTGCTGGGCATGGAGAGCCTGGTGTCCACCAGCACTCCCAGGTCCTTCTCCACAGTGCTGCTTCCCAGCAGGTCACCCCTCAATCTGTCCTGGTGCTGGGGTTGTTCCTCCCTGGGTGCAGGACACTTTCCACCCTCACTCTGTGCAGGCTGGCAGGAGATTCGGTACTGAAGGCATCAGGTCAGACACGGAGGCTTGTTTCCTGTGAGGCTTTACCAGGACTTGGAGGTTTCCTACGCGAGTGGAGCAAGACCCGCTCTGCGTGTTCAACCCCTGTACTCTGCCCTGCGCGCCATGAGAGCTTCAACAGACCAAACACTGCTACTTCTAGTAGGTTTATTAATGTTACATTGTGGCTTTTAATATAAACTTCAAGAAGTTCTAATACAAGCAATAAACCCACTTCAGCACCTTCTTACCACAATAAGAGCAAGAGAAAATTGGTACTTTAAACAAAGAGCTTTATAAAGTGCATATGAAAATTACAGTCAAATAAACACGATTTAAATTGATGCTTGTTCTACCGACAAAGAAAGAGGTGAATATTTTAATGGACAAATTAACATCTATGCCAGAATCAGAAGTGCCTTTCAGTTCAGTAGTTTGGTCCAGTGCAGTTCTTTAAAAAAACAAAACCAAAAAAACCCAACCAAAAAAACCCAAAAAACCACCAAAACAAAAGAACCCCAACAAAACCCCAAACCAACCCACCCCCCAAAAAAAAAACCAAACAAAAAAGTGTTTCCCACAAATAAATAAATCCAGCATTCTTTGTCCTCTTCAAAAGTAACAGGACCTAAAGAGCACCAAATTCATAAAATCTGCAATAACATTCTTCAAACAGGCCCACAAGTCCGTACATTGAATCTAGTTAAACGCAAAAATAACTCCCCAAACCCAAAACCCCACCTTGTTACAGATTCACATCAACTGCAGCACAGAAAAGGAATTATTGAAATAATAAGAGAAGAAAACTGAACGCTGCTTTCTAGCAATAACTAGTGCATTGGATCCTGACTGTTCTGTTCTTCAGTGCAAACGTACCTCGCCGTCTCCCTCCCACCTGCGGTTCAGAAGTGCGAGGGGTGCCCGTACTGGTTCACTCCTTGCGGCTGGTTACCTGGTTGATAGAGAGAAGGGAAGCGTCTGGGCCTTGTGACTCCGCCGCAGGAGTACCGGAACCCCGCGAGCCAGCAGCAAGCTACAGCCCAAACACTCCCCGACATTCGGGTGTAACGCGGGCACGAGGGGCACATGTCCCTGTGGTGGGACTGTGGAAGTGGGGGGCGAAAACAGGCAGCAGATGGTGACCCGACCCCGAGGTGACTCTGGCTTCTCTGGGGACCCCGGGAAATCAGTGGGATCACAGAACCCCAGACTGGTTTGGGTGGGAAAGGAGCTCCCAGGGACACCCCCCACCAGCCCAGGCTGCCCAAAGCCCCATCCAACCTGGCCTTGGGCACTGCCAGGGAGCCAGGGGCAGCCGCAGCTTCTCGGGGCACCCTGTGCCAGGGCCTCAGCACCCTCCCAGGGAAGGATTGCTGCCTCCCAGCTCAGCTCCAGCTCCCCTCCTGCAGCTTCAGGCCCTTCCCCTTGGCCTGGCCCCCCCTGCCCTGCAACCAGCCCCTCTCCAGCTTTCCTGCAGCCCCTGCAGGCACTGGGAGGGGCTCCAAGGGCTCCCCGCAGCCTTCTCTGCTCCAGGCTGGACAAGCCCAGCTCCCTCAGCCTGGCTCCAGAGCAGAGGGGCTCCAGCCCTCGCATCAGCTCCGGGGCCTCCTCTGGACCTGCACCAGGATTCTGGTACTGTGTCACCGCTGGGATGGGTAACCAGCCGGCAGCAGATAAAGTTCTTACACTATGTACGGCAGTGTTCAAATGGGCAGCACGCCTCCAGAAAGACAATTCCATATTCAAATACACGCGTCTGTATTTACGGACACGCCCGCGCACACACTCACTGGAGAGCTGCTTCTGGAGCTGCCTGACCAGCGCCGCTGTCTGTTGCTGCTGCTGCGTCTGCTGTAGGCCTTGCCTCGGGAACTGCGAAGGGAATGGGGAAGATGGAGGGAAGAGAGCGTGAGGGCTGCCGGGCCGCTGCGGAGGTGGCCAGCTTGTGCTGCCCCTCGCCGCGGGGCAGGTGGGCGAAGGGCAGCAGAGGGGCAGCCGCCGTGCCTCACAGCGCGCCCCGGCCCCCTTCGAACAGCCCGGCAGGGACACCTGGAGCCCACCGGACCTGGGGAACACGCGTGCCCTTCACTCCCTGGAATCCGCCCCGTTTCAGGTTGTGCAGAGGCTTTGCAGGGCACAGTGTTGGTCTCCAGCCCCCTGCCCCTGGAGAGGCCAGTGTTCATCCTGCAGGCCACTCTGAGCAGCTTTGCTGTCGGCACTGTTCAAAGACGAGGCCGATCAGAACTGTCAATCCAAGGCAAGAGCCACCCCAGCACGTTTAAATGCAGACACCTGGTTGATGCATAATGGGCAAAAGAAGCTTCTCGAAAAATACGTTCCCCAGGGCAGCGGCCCCTCAGATAAACAAAGGGCGAGCCCGAAGCCCTTCCCCGCGCTGCTGTGGGGCCCCGGCTGCACCCGGGCCTTGGCTCCGGCGGAAGGGCAGACAGCTCAGTGCCCAGCCAGCTCCTCAGCGGAGGGCCTGCTCCTCCACTGGGCAAAATAACCACTGCCCGAAGCCCACCGGGATGGAGACAAGGCCCTCCCAGTCCATGGCTTCAGCACACAAGAAGCTTCCAAAGGAATCCGCTGTTAACAAGTTAAATCATGTCTTTCATCACTTTGGAAGTACTCTTGGTGTAAATACATTGACTTTCACAAATTTGCACCCTATTTAGGCATGCAGCAAAGCAGAATGGAGTCTTTATTTGCTCCATCTGATAGCATGCACTATCCCCTCGCTGGCCCACCCATGAAGTCTCTGTTTCAGTGATGGGTAGCAGAACAAGCACAGCTCTGCTTTCCACACTCCTGGCTGTCATTCAAATAAAAAAAAGGTCACTCTCTGTTAACAACTTTAACTGATCATCTACCTGCATGTCAGAGCGCAGAGCACACTGCTCACCACGCTGCAGCCTGACAGACCTGACGCGGACCGTGGGTGTGTTGGGCTGGGGTGGACACCTGGTGCCCGGGGGCGACCTGCACAAGCAGCATTCCTGCCCTCGGAAAAGGCACCACCCGCGCGAAGGAAAAACGTCTGTGACCCGCTGTGTCTCTCAGGCTCCGGAGGACAGACAGAGCTGATGGCACAGCTCCCTCGTACCTACCTGCTCCTGGGAGTGAGGTACTGCGAGTGAGCGCAAATCAAACCGAACCTGCACCCTTTACTGCCTGCCTGACCCTCGGGCCTCCGGCTCGCTGGATCTCTTTCCCCAGCCCTGGAGTTTTCCTTCTCAGTAGGTCTGGAGAAAATGCACGTGCCTGTAATTAAGTGATTTTTTGTGCTTCTGCACAAGGATACACGGAGCACCTGGGCAGTTTGAAAACCTGATGTGCTGAATAGAAATGGAGTTCTTCAATGCTCCAATAACATCATCTGCTACAGAAAACGCCCACGCTCTGTTTCAGTGAAACCTTTTGCTTACTGAGGGGAGTTTCAGTGTTTTACAAGACTTCAGCATCTTTTCCCTTTCTGAAACCAAATCCTCTACTTAAAACACATTGTGTAACCTTCTGGTGAACAGTCCTTCCTAAGTGCTGAGGTGAGTCGAAAGCTGTGACCACACGGGGTTTCTCGGGGACACGGAACCATGGCACAGAAAGCTTTCTGCTGCGCCGAGAGCTGGACGAGGCAGGCGCTCTGTCTCCGTGACAGTCTTTCACATGAACACTAGTAAGAAAAACTCAAAAATGGATGAAAATGATCTTTCAATAGCTACCAGATAAATATCTTCCGTCAACCCTTACTCTTGCACTTACAAGCTGCCTCCAAGTTTCTCTGGCAGATCACGTTGATTAATGCTGTTAAGCTCAGAAGCTGACAATTTCAGCACTGCTTGTATTTTCTCCATTTTTCCATAGCAAACCTTTTCCAGTTATCCTCATCTACCTTAAATATGTCTGGAAAAACTGCCCAAATACAGGAAATAAGGATAATGACATTGTCATTCCGTGGACACATCCAAAACGTTACTTGGTAGTGGTACTGATTTGGTAAAATCACTCACTAAACTATAAAAGGCTCCAATTCAGCACGAAGGAATGGCTCAAAAGTGGGTTTGTTTGTATAGGTGCCTTCAGGCAGCTCTGTTTTATGACTAACAGTTTAATTTAAAAGGACCTTCAAACAACAAACCCTGGGTTTCCCCAGCACGTTAGCTGTCCAACCTAAAACCCCAAGGCCTGAAGTCACTAACCGTCCCGTGACGTGACTTCAGGCAGGGGCTGGAGTTTGGCGGTGGTGGAGCTGCCGGCGTCCGCAGCAGGGGCCTGAGGGGCGGAGGGGGTTTGGGCACTCACACAAACTCGGCACAAGCACGGCAGCGTGGAGCAATGCCAACCGTCAGCACCTTGCCTTCCCAAGTCAGGGCTCTTCTGGGTGTTACAGCAAAAACTAGTTCCACAAGTAGTCCCAAGTGTGTACCTCATCCTGCTGCCGCTTCTACATACTACAAAGCCAGGAAAATCCACCAACTTATACCTGTCAGCAGCAACTACAGATTTCTCATCAAGTTCTTAAACGTTAGCAGGGGATATTTAGAATAGAATAGAATAGAATCATTAAGGTTGGAAGTGACCTCAAGGATCATCTAGTCCAACCATCCCCCCCCAACCTATTACCGACTAAACCACGTCCCTAAGTACCATATCTAACCTTTCCTTAAACACCCTCAGGGATGGTGACTCCACCACCTCCCTGGGCATTGTTATTACTATGATAGATTAATTAGAATAACGCTTCTAAAAACACATAGCACAGCAAGCATAAACTGGAAAGATTAATTCCTGCAGCAGTAAGGCCTAAATTTACCTTAGCTTGCTGCTCTGGGACTACTAAATGGAATCCTTACACCTCCAGAAAAAAAAGATCCCTGACTTTCCGTGGGCCTTGCAGCACTTGGTTCTCTATCCGATTTTCAAAACAGTCATTTACTTATGCTGCACTAGCGGTAAGACTGAGGATGACTTCAAAGCATCTCATCGCCCCTGGCCTTAAATCTCACATAAAGAGGTTTAAGGCAGTCAGTCCGGGCAGTCTGATTTTACTGGTGATGGAAAAGAGATGGGCACCGGTACCCGTTCTGTAACTACATCCCCAAGCCACTCTCAAAAGAACTGCGACAGGCGGCTCTTGTCTTGTTTGGGATAGTCACCGTTAGTCTTAAATCAGTACCAATAAGTGTAATTTCAGAAAGATATATTGAGATGAAGCATTTGAACTTTTCCTGCACACACACATCTTTCCTCAGCCAAAACAAGGTGGTACCAGTGTTGAGCAGGCCGGGGAGTGACCCACGGAGGTGCAGGAGGCACCGCGTGCTCCAGTCCCAGCGGCACCTCCCAAGAGCCAACTCCCATGCTGCTGCGGAGGGGCTGGGCAGGGCAGCCCTCCCTGCCACGGCCAGAGCTGCACTGCCTCCCCATCAGAGGTCAGCGGGCGAGGCCACCTCCAGCAACACCTCGGCACCAGCATAACCCACCTCGCGCCACATTTTGGCAAGATGGACACATGCACGTGGTCTCTGTGCACAGATGCGACGTTCCTCTGCCCAGGGCTGGAGCCAGCCAGGACGTACCTGAAGCACGAGCCGGCAGCACACCCAGCTAACAGGCTCCGTTACCACAGCTACAGCTCGCAGCCAGCTCCGGGCACGGGCAAAACGAGCCTCTCGCCCCCGGCATGGGGCACGCGCTCGTACGGCGTTCAGAGCAGCGGAGGTGCGGCACTGCAGGTGCCGTGGCGGCAGCACCAGCAGCAGACAACGATGCGTGGAAGCTTACACAAACCCTCCCCAGGCTGCCATGCTGCCCGTCGCTGTAAGTGACAAAACCCACCCTGTCACTACCCTCGCACCTCCCCAAAATACCCGGCAGTCGCCTCCGCTTACCAAAGGCTGCTGCGGTTGCACAGGCTGGAGACCAAGCGCCTGCTGCTGCCCCGGCTGCTGCCCCGGCTGCTGCTGCAACTGAAAGGAGACAGGCATTGGAAGAGCAGCCACACGGCACGCGGCCCCAGGAACAGCCACCAGCCGGGTGGTACGGCCGGTCCCGGCTGGGTGCAGCCAAGGATCTGGGCTCCTTACAGCACGGGTTACGGAGAGCAGTTTGGGAGATCAGCCTCACAGCTCCCCACTGTCATCGTCAGCCATGCCAAGGCTGACGACGAGCACTGTTAATGGACAAAAAAGTACTCAAAAGCTGGTTTGTTTAGTTTACGACAATATCAAAATATTTAGATAAAATACATTATCATTTGACAAGAACTGGCACAGACAGCTATTGAACTGGAATGAAACATGAAAATAACTCCAACCATCACAGGGCCACGGGAAGGAGTTTTTAATGTAATTTACTTCCCCTGTGCCAAGCCCTACGTATTTGGCCAATAAACTGATACTTACCTCCAAATTAAAAATGTGTCATGAAATCAGAATGTGGGAAATAGGTCAGACAGGCAGCGAACCCTTCGATTTCATTCCAGCATGTGTTGTAAGGCCAGACAGGGACAAGCACAGCCACAGCTTTTGCCTCAGCACAGCTAGGCCCTTCTCCAATTTACCTTCTCCAGGGGCATCCTGCCATCTTGAAAAATGGAAGTAGTGTATTTTGCACGTATGTCCAGAGCTCTCTTTTGGGATCCCAAATATAAGCAACGAATTATTGCACTTGAGTAGAAGCGGTTTGGGTTCACAGCACCAGGCTCTGCTGCTTTAGACTTGACTACACATGCAAGCGAGCACGTAGGGCCATCATGCGATACGGCGACTTTACAGCCCTCCCTACGCTGAAATACCTCGTGCAGCTGAGTCCCTCACCTGGAAGAGTCTCTGCTGTCGCATCGGCTGCTGTCTCGGCCTGACAGGCTCCGCAGGCAGCTGCACTGCGCTCAGGGTTGGATGAGGACCCGTGGTCGATGCACTGTCCAGTCCCCCTCCGCCCAGGGAGTTCGGCTGCAAGGGCTGATGGTTCAGTCTGATTGGGGAAGAAGAAAGCATTACCCTGTCTGCACGCCATGGCTATCATATCTGGGGGGGGTGGGGGGTGGTGGTGTGGGGTGGTTAAACAGGGCCCAGCACCCATCTTCACATCAGTTTTTATGTTCTACACACAGGACAACTGGGCTACAACATATGCCAAGACCAACTTAAATAAAAATGAAATGAAGGAAAAAGCAGGGGAAAATTGGAGAGAAAGGCGAACTTATTGCTAATTAGACCCAGCGTTGACTTCATTTTGAC
The DNA here is from genome assembly GCA_013399095.1 of Psophia crepitans. Classification (NCBI taxonomy): domain Eukaryota; kingdom Metazoa; phylum Chordata; class Aves; order Gruiformes; family Psophiidae; genus Psophia; species Psophia crepitans. The sequence continues at coordinate 184,653 of VWZZ01007158.1, forward strand.
TAATGCACTTTACTTTAAATAAAGCTTTAGGCCTCTAAATCAAAGGTGCCGTTAAACTCCTGCAGGGCTCCCAGCCACGAGAACTGCGGAGGCTCACCGCTGAGTGCCTGCCAGCGGCTGGACGTAGGCAGCAGCCTGCTGCTGGAGGTATCCGCCGGGTGGCTGCTGCATCTGCCGCAGCCTCTCCATCAGCGTGGGGCTGGAACGAGCTGCTGCGTACGCTCGGGGGTTGTAGCTGGGGGAAAGCACTACGGCACCAGGCTGCTGCTGCTGCAAAGGCATCGGAGTGCTGTACATCGTGTACCCGTGAGGCATGCTCTGCAAGGAAAACCGACAGAAGAGCGACGTCACTGCGCCCGTACTTACAGGAGCTTGGCTACAAAAGAGAGGGAGGGCCTTTAGCAAAGAGCCACAGCACGGACTACCAGAGGCCAGTCGGTGAGATGCAGTGCTGCACCCATGCATTGACCTGCGAGTCCCCCCGCTGCTGTCCGCGGGCCCGGGCAGCTGCAGCGTGGTCGCAGGCGGCAGGATGGAACTTGCACCGTGCCGCCTTCCCCGAGAGGCACCGAGCCAGAGCGGTGCTCTTGTTTCTTTGCGCCCCCCCAAATCCCGAGTACCAGAATGACCGCGACATAATGAAGCGTATCACTATCTCACCAACACTGGCCCAGTTTCAGGCTCAGCGCTGAAGTGTGCTTGCCTTTACCAGCAACAACGTTAGGAAAAACTGGGAAGTGACCACGGTAAAAACGTTTGTGAGCTACAGCGTGCGGAGACTGCACGCATCCTAGCACGAGGCCTCACGCCTGAGGCGGGTCCCAAGCCGGAAAGGCAGGCTGGGAGCTGAAGGAGCTCTCTGTAGAGGCATTTTCATGCAGAGGCTCCGTGGGAGCAGCGCAGTACCTGTGCTTGCTGCAGCCCTGGGTACTGCGGAAGCTGAGACGGGGGTCGAACTTGCGGAGTGAAAATAGCAGCTTGGTCCATCGGCTGACCCTGAAAGACACATCACCCGTCAGATACGGCCTCCACACCCCGAACAGGTCCGGGTCTGGAGACAAACCCCAAGCTGTGTCCTAAAGAGTCGTGGAGAGACTTGACCATTTCCTTCAAGACAGCACCGCTGCTCAGTGCCCAACTGCTCAACGGCATTTACTCACGGGGAGGTGGAAGAGTTTACTTTTGTTTGGTTTCTGACACTACTGTGACACTGCAGCAGGGAAGAAACAGCCATTTACTGAACAGAGGCCTTGCAGACACCCTTGATATAGGTCTCTGCAAAGGATTAGAACAAAACATTCTCGCTGTCTTGAGGACAGCACATTAAATTATACAGGAAGGTTAATGAGAATGAAAATCTGTAGTGTGTATACACAGCTGATACCTTTCTCAGGCTCCCTGATTGCTAGCTTTCCCCAGATGGAGCAGGCAAAATGCTGATTAGCACATTTTATGATGCCATACAAAATACAGTATGGTAAGTGGGTAACGCAAGCATCGCCAGCTCCAACCAGCACAGCTTGGAAACGGTCCGTATTTGTGATCAGCAGACAGCCTAGTTTGTTCGGTTCAAATTGCCTCAATATTTATGCCCATTTAATGGCAAATCATTTAAAGATTTCAACTATTAACTACACTAGTATGTTTTGAAACACCAGAAAAGAGGAAAAAATGAACTGTTAGACTTAATTTCAGGACCAAGATTGTAAAAAACCAGTGAATGGGAATTTGTCAAGCACGCACTCAAACCTGTATTCCCTGTGTGAGTGTGATGCTGCACAACTGCACTTGATCATTTTGGCAATCGTTCTGCCCAACAAAGCTCGGTGGCAGACACGAGCTGGAAGCAGTGCTGCTCCTTCCCTGTAGCTGCTCAGGTCACTCAAAAACAGACAAAAACTCCAAGTCCACCAGCAAAGCCCTTGCCATTTTAATCAGGATATCCTTCCAGAGATGTATTATAATTTAAGGCTAAAGGTGACCTTCATACACTGCAAGCAGCAACAACGCAATGAGGGCTACCTGGCAGAAGAGAAAATCTCCCACGGGATGAAATACCGAAGCACCGTCGGGACTCTGCCTGCATCTGCCCCCGTCCCTTCAGCGGTAACTGCTCAAGCGTTAACAAGGCCGTAAGCCCAACCAGCAGCCCTCCAGTTCAGCTGTTGTTTGGACTGGGCTTAAAATCATCCGCATCCACACCGACAGCCCTGGACACAAGCAGAGCTGCCTCCTGCGAAGGGGCATCGTCCGGGGAAGCAGTATGTAGAGAGGAGGGGTTCCAGCCTCCACCGCGCCAGCCCCCGCAGGCAGGAGCCACTGTGAGCGGGGCAGGAATAACCACCCTCTGCTCTGGGGAGAGAATGGGCAGAAGAGGTCAAAACCAGGGGCAAAGCTACCACAGGGCGCCACGGGGCTGTCACACAGGCGTTTTCATACCTTCCTTTCTTTCGCAGACAAACCGAAAAAAGGCTGCCTGAGCCAGGCTCTGTGCGCGCCCTGGGGCCCCCGCTGAAGGAGTCACTAAGGGGCAGACACAGCCGGGAGCTCTGGTACCACGAGCTGCACTAAGGAGGCAGAAGCTACACTAAGGATTTGTTTTAAAACCAAGCCAATATCTCATGGGAAAATCTGAAAAACAAATTAAGGACTACAGAAGGTATGAACAGAGTAACATCTATCAATCCTGACAAAAGTTCAGACAAAATTAAATTTATCTGGAAAAACACTGGCAAAATCAGATGGGGAGCTCTCAAAAGAACAACCCGGCAGGTGAGAAACTGAGCCGCTGGGCAGAACGTACACCCTGCAGACGGGATGCACGTGAAACGTGTCGGCACACTGCAGGGGAAGGTGCTCAAGCATCTACATTTTTCTTTTTTTAAACAGGGGCAAAAGAAGAAAAACAAACTAAAGAGAAAGAACAGTAATTTTCCCAAGCAAATTGCTTCTGAAACTTTTTCCTAAGGTGCCAACCTCAGGACAGATAACGGTGTAACCTGAAGCCCCCCAACGGTGGAATCTGGTAAACCCATGACTGATTTCTATAAAACCTGGTGCCCTAAGCTACTCCGCGCAGTGGCACAACCCCCTCGTCGGTTCCATGGGAGCTGGTCCGAGGAGCGGTGCTCCATGCGTTACCCTCTGCTGCTCTCGGTGACAGCTAACGGTGTGCCCCAGAGCAAAGCCTGTCCACTCGTGCCCATGCAGCGTAAGCAGCATCCCCCCAAAACCCCTGGCATGGAAGTCACACCAACGCAAACTGGACCAGGCCCCCATGCTGTCAGAGCACACCAAACAAGCAGCTGCGCGCCAGCGGTACGCCGAGGGCAGAGCCACGAGCCAGTCTTGTCCACCGCCCTCTGCCCGCCAGGGAACGCGCAGCGAGCCGGGCCGGCAGGGCGCGGGACTCGGCAGCGCTCCGGCGCAGGAGGCACCGCTGCCCCGGCCCGGCCAGCACCGCACACGGAACCACACCGAAGCAGAAAGCCGTTCAAGTTATTCCACGGCAGCACACGGCCACAGAGCAAGCTCCGCGCTGCCAGAGCGCGCTCTGCATTCCTCAGCAGCAACAGCAGATGTTGCTAAATTCAAAGGGACCTCTCCCTCCAGGCAGAACTTAGCCAAGAGTTACCCAAACATGCAAACCAATCGCCACAAGCCAGAACTGTGCATGCATGTCAAAAAAAAAAGGAAAAAAAAAAGAAACCCAAAACCAACAAAACAAAAAAGGGAGAAAAAACCCCAAACACTTTTATTCAGCGCTGACACAATGTTACGGCAAAAAACACTGTTCTTTCTTCTACTCACGCTTCAAACTGAAGCAAAACTTCCTGCTTTCTCCTGCTCAGGTATGTGACTGCAGCGTGTTCAGAGGGAATTTTCTTTTCTAGGTGGTGCTGGGTGACTGCAGGGGCCATGGCACTGCAGCCTCACTTGCCCCAAACCTGACTTTGCAAGCAGGCAGCGAAACACTAACACACGTAGCTCAGGAGATGACGACAGATCTGCGAGACCTTGCCGTGTACCGGCGCCGTCCCTAGGTGTGCCTAACTAACTGCAAATACGGTGGTGGCCCCTGTTCTGACACGCTCCCAGTAGTAACAGGAACGATTGCACGTATGTAAGATGTGGACAACAGGGTAAGCAGCTAAGCCTCTTTAAAAACACGCTTTGCTTTGTCTTTCCATACGCACACGGCATCGGACACATCTTGCAGCTACTCTGATCTTCCACAGCGAGAAACACAACAGAAGATGGAAAAAAAAATCAGTGATGCAGTTATTGGAAATACTTGTGAGAAAAGAAATACTTCACATGTGCAAGTGTATTCACAGCCTTCGCACATGCAGCCACTGCGCTACCTCGGTGAGAGGGTGCCAAAGCGGATCATTCTCATGAGAAGCAAAGTGTGCAGCCTGTGTGCTGGAAGAAATGCATGTCTGTGCCAAAGGAAAAATAAAGAGAAGTCCACGGTCTCAGCGTGGTTACCATTATGTTGTCAAAGCCGTCCTGAAGGGACACTGCAGTGCTACAGACATCCTAAAGGAAGGACAGGCGAGAAAACAGCAAACAATACAAAGAATACACACAATTAGGCTCGGCTTCTTAGTGGATCCACAGGACACCTTTACAGAGCTCACCTGTACGCACCCAAAGAACGCCGGGGTTTAGGAACGTGGACAAGGTCCTTTTAGATGGTTGTTACACTAATGAACCTCAATCCTTTTAGGAATTTCATGAACTCAGAAACTCTGAGCATGGAAAGGCTCCCTACCATCCACAGGAGCCTGTTAACTCTGTACATAGTACTCAACAATTTTTTAACAAGTCCTAGTTCTTAAAGACCTTGCACTGCAGCTATTCGCTTTCAAGAGCGGAGCACGTACGGCACAGCCCTGAAGAGCAGAGTCCTTCTGGACTGACCTGACAGAACCGTACACAGCGGTGCCAGCGCCTTCAGGCTGATGGTAATTTCATTCTGCAGCTGCAGAGACATAAAGCCCACAGCAGACCCCTCCTTGGTCAAGTGCTGCCTAACACACACCACACAGCAGCAGCGCGGACAGAGCATCTCATACCTAAGTTTGCAAATGCTGCCTTCAGGTTTGCACACCGCCACAGCGTTCCCCCTGCGAATGCGGGGCTGCAGGAAGAACGACCACAGGCTCCCCAGGGACGCGGCTCTGAGCGCAGCACCGTGCACGCAGGCGGGCGTCCCGCTGGGGCAGCCCGCGGGGCAGGGAGCAGGCACGGCCCAGTGCCACGGGACCCCAGAGGGGTGTCTCTGGTGCCAGCACTGCCAGCACGCACCGAGACAACCCGGCTGGCAAACGGGACGGTTCACTCGTTCCATTAGTGGAAGTTTTCACAGGGCAGGCTGAATAAATTTTCCCAAACATCCCATAAGGCCCAAAGTTAGAAGCAGGCAGAGAAGGACGTGTCCGCCCGCGGTGCTCCCCAGCACACCACACCGGGCCTGGCTGTGCATCCACTGGGGAAGTGACGGGGAACAACGGCTGGGTTGGATGGCTCTGGTGAGACTTGGTTTCCAGCAGCTTAGCTGACACTGACTTACTGCTGGAATAAAACCAGGGCTGATGCGGACCCACTGACGGATGAACGTCAAGCATGTCATGCCTTGGCTGAAATACGCATCGCAGCCCGCCCTGCTGAACCGTAGTGCCACATTTACATTGTAAAAGTTCAATCCACATTTTATGAAAAAGTTAATCGCAGACACCTTATTAAACTTAATTACGCATGGATTCGTGTCTTCCTAAGACATTTACTTTCCTGATAACCTGTCTATGCAGCACTTTGGAGAAGTTAACCATTGTTCTTAACACCTCAGATACTGTCCTTGTTTGAAACCAAAAGGGAGATGCCATATCTTCTGTCCTCCAAACATGACAGTGCTGAACAACAGCATTTCTCAAAGGTGAGAGTAAGGTGTTATTTTAGATCTTCAAATATTACTTCTTGATCCACCTAGCCCTAAGTAGTGATCAGCATTTGTTTCCTCAAGGCTCTCCTTTAAGCCTGTATTCTATCCCAGTATGAAAGTCAGTTGGGCCTAACACAGGGGTAACTGCAGAGTCCAGGACCCCAAAATTGAGGGCACCCAATCCTTGGTACCTCACAGTGCCTACAGGACACTGACAAGGGATCAAACATCCACCATACCACTGACACTGTAACACACACATCCAGAGCTTCTGGGGGCTGCCCTCCCCTTTTCTTTTTTTTTTAAGGTAGAAGTTAGCACGCTGGGAAACCCCACGTTCACAATCATGGACAGCCCTGTGCAAAACCACTGCAGCCCGTCAGCAGCTTAAGCAGTACAGAGGGCTTTGCAGGCATCACAGCAGAGGGACTGGTGAGAAGGACTACGAGGGAGCTCTAACAAAACAGAGACAGTGTGGGAGAAATTACGAGGACAGTTATTGAAAATGTTGACTATTTTGAGCAAAGAGGGCACATCCCACAGTTTGAAGGCAAAGCAGCATAAGGGCAACGAGGGTAAGAATGGGTGTGGAAGGATTTTAAAATAAGGGTGAGAAGTCAGTGATTTTACCACCAAATACTGTACACATCTTGCTGGTTATCGGGGATCCGAACCCCAATTTTCTATTCTTATGCCACCAGTTCAAAAGCAGCCTGTCGGCAGCCACACTCTGAAACGAGCTCATGCTCTGAAGGGCGTTGCACAATAGCTCTGTGCGGTTTGGCACGCAGCGGCTGTACTCTGCAAAAACGTTAGGAGAAGAAATACCAGCTGTTTCTAGAGAACACGGGCGCCTGTGTGCATGCGTGTATGGAAACGGCTCCTGCTGGACTTCCCCCATGCTTAATTGTGAAGAGCATTGCTGTGCCTCTGCTGCTCTTGTAGCTTGGTGGCACACGGCACCGCGTGACTGCACTGTGAAAGGCTCTGACACAACTGGGAATATCATCAAGTAGCAGAAGCAAAACCTGATTTATGAAACACGGGAAAATTAGAAGGGACTAAGAGACCAAAGGGCAAATGAAGTTTAAAAGCAGATGGCCCTGGTTAAGCAATACCTGGGGAATGTACAGCTAAACATCAGCTGGCTCGCCACTCGGTGAGCCTACGCAGGGCCAGCAGCCCCCACAGAACGCAAAACCACCGTGCTGCCCGTCAGACTTGCGGGTTTGGACAAACCTGTTGGAGAGACCGTGACTGCGCTTGCTGCCTGAGGAGCCGCTGCTGCTGCTGCTCTTGCTGCAGGAGTTTCATCTGGAGCAACTGCTGCTGAGGCGCGATTGCATGGATAGAGGGGGGCTGCATCATGGTGCCGGAGCGCCGCTGCAGCATGTTCGACAGGGCTTGCTTCGTGTTAGTTGGAACAAAGGAGCCTGTCGGATCCAGCCTGGAACCACCTAAAAACCACCCAAAACACAAATGCGTTCTCTGGCTTCCGTAAGGACGTTGTTGATACAGATCACTGCTGCTTCATCAGCTCCTGCTTGGTTAGCTCTACAGTAATGATGCTAACCTCATCTCTGGAAAGGGAGTGAACTGGATTAAACCAGTTAAAGCCTGAAAAATTAAACAGGCAACATAACTTTGAAGACCGCTTGCAAATGAGAACAAAAAGCAAAAAGGCTATGGGCTGTCGCACATTCTACATCTCATAAAACGTTTGACTACTACTGAAAAAACAAAGTTGCATGTCAGATCGAAAGCACGATACGGACAGCTTGTGATGTGGAGACAATTTTATCACGAGGTAGCAATACTTTATGCACTCTATGCTATTTGATAGAAATCATGTACCTATCTATATGTTGGACTTTTGAAGGTAGTCTTACACGTATTTTTTCAAATCAGCATTTCCTTAACTTTGTAGCCACTGTCTGGTATTTTCTGGACTTCTGTGCACTGAAGTACACATCTAGTTGTATTTGGAGCTTCAGAAAAATTATTTAACATTTATAATTGGATCCAAACTTCTAAACTTCTCCTGCATAATACCTGAGAAGGACACCACAGTATTTCTCAAAACATCATAAACTGCTGCCCCCTAGAGCAAGTAAAATACCTGTGTTAAGCCATGTACACATTAACTGGAAGAAACAAAAGTCTACAAATAATTAAGCACATATCACAAATCCTGCACAAAAAGTGAGCCCGTGGATTTATTTATCCCATCTAGCAGGTCTTAAAGCAGCCACCATGGCTCCTGGCGTCAGTCAAAGAAGAAATAACCCAAAGGTCATTTGTTCCTTTTAATCATCCCTCTGTTTTATTTCACTCCTCACTGAACTTCTACCAGCTTTCTTACACTATCACCACAAGTCATTTTTGCTTATCTACCAAAAAAGTTTTATAGCTTAATAGAGACAGACCTACCACCCATAACAGAAAGCCCCTCAAAAAACCACCAACTAAAGAATAAAATAAACGGCATCGGCAGACATCGCCTGCTTCAGAGGAAGCTGCAGACAAAACGTGGTCACAGTCAGTTTTCATCCTGCGGGGAATAAGGACGCCTGTGCCAGTGAGCCAGACGCCCGCGCGTACCTGGAGGGAGGGGCTGGCTCTGCACAAAGAAGCCGGGCTGCGGCTGCCCCATCACGCTGTAACCCCACAGGGCAGGCTGCGCGTGGTGCATCAGCGGCGAGGACAGCGGCGAGTAAGGGGGAGGCACTCTGTATAAGCTGCTCTGTGGATATTCCTTAAAATACACAGTAAAAGTCAACGTTACTGACATTCATACCTTACTAACTCATAAATAATGCCAATTTTCCTACTAAATTATTAAAGGACAGAGACAGTTCCCATTGTCGTTTGCAATGATGTAAAAACCAGATTAAGTCTCAGGCTGCCCACAGGTAATTAACACTAACAACTTCACAGAGACACCAGCCCTTTTTACCTTATTAGCAAGTAGTTTCTGCAGGCTATAATTAGGTATAGCACAAGGACAGCTTACTCTATCAGAACAGAAATAACAGGAGAAACTTAACCAAAACATCAAAAAGGCCAGAAAATTATTTTACAGCTCCTTAAAAAGCAACTCCACGACAAATGAGCTGGACGCTGGCAGAATACCGTGGTGCCTACACCACGTACGACTGCCCCGGCTGCAGCCGGCAGAGGACGTGTTTTGCGAACCCGTGTGTGCTTCTGCAGCTTAGGAACCCACAGCTCAAAAAACCATTAAAACCAAAAGTGTCTCAGAAACCAGAACGAACTGCACAGTACAACAGTTTGTCTGTGTGAAGCAGTGTCTTTCCAACCGGGTTCCCCTTGAACGGGACCTGGGTTTGAACCAACACGTTCGCCCTCAACGTAATTGGACCAGGAGGAACTTTAGAAATGGATACAAACACCAGAGCTGTACCCTGCACCCAAGGAGAGACAGCATATGTGGAACTTGAGTAACACTTATGAGTAAGACCCAGTCTAGTGCATTTTACAGAGCACATAAGGTCCTGAGCCCAGGACATCCCTCTGGACTCAGCTCTTCGACAGAACTCCACCCCTCTGAGCTGCTCCATTCAGTCCCTTCGTTAGGACCCGCTCCTCCAGGTACAGAGCAATTTCTGAAGGTAGTGCAGACAGCACTGTGCCACATCAGACGCTTCGGCAAGATGTTTCCAGTTTTGCATGGGGCACCAACCACTTACATCAGCCCTTGAGCTTGACTTTGACTTCCGCTTCCTGCCCTTTGTCTTCTTCTCATCATCCATGGCAAGTTTTCCCTGATCTGAGAGCTCTCCTGACTTTCTTTCTGGTTCCTGAGACACAGGTGTGGTGGGCTCTTCCTCCTCCTCCTCTGGAGGAAGGGGCAAGGGCTCGAGGTAGTAACTCCGTGGCTTGGGCTTGGTGTGCGTGTGGTACAGGAGGAGATGCTGCTGCTCCTCATATTTTATCACTTTCCTGTCGACACGAACTGTACCAAACCAGGCCCAGGAGAGAGGAGCAGGATTTTTGTGACCTTCAAATAAATCCCAAGGCGACACCTTTTGTTTTGTTGAAACCTGAAGACCCTGTTTCACAATAAAAGTGAAGTTAGTATTTTAAGAAAGTTGAACACTAGAGCAGACGACTTGATTTGTACATTATTCGAGTCAGAAAAATCCAGTAAGGATTTTTTCCCCTCCACAAGATGCACCACATGCACACTGGTGGGATTTTAACCTCTATCCAAGGCTGCCACTAAATAAAAGCAATTATACTTTTATAGTACCATTTGCTTATAGCTATGCTAAAAATCTCAAGGTTCATCTATGCTATCTGGAGAAGTCAAATGTCGATCAAAAATTGCTAATCTGAGAATACACTTGCTAAAAGTTTACGTATTCAAGGAAGGGGAGAAAGCCTAAGCACTACATCACCAAAAAATGCCCACCCAGCCTGCGGAATAAGAAGTCCTATTCCTATCCTAAGCTCTATCCTTCTCTTTTAAATAAATTAACTTTAAAAAAAATGCACCCCTTCATATTCCCCCAAACCCCAAATGAACTAAAACGCCGCCTTTTTGCCCTCTCTTTTGTAAGCAGGATCACACCCTCCATCTTCCTCCCAGCGAGGAACAGGTCGAAAGGTTCCCAGGTCAAACGAGGTCTCAAGCGTAGGATTCTGCTTGAAAAGCAAGTACTTTTGTAAGAGCTTCTGCTGCTCAGCTCCCAGCCAAACCTGATCTCCATTTCTGGCCACTTTTGTGGAGCTGGCCGATATCAGTCAAGACCCTGCACTGCAAAATCGCACAAGCTCTTGCCAACACTCCTCACCTGAGCGGTTACAAACTGACCGCACACTCTGTGCGTTTAACAAGAAGGGCACACTGCAAACACCGTGACCCAATTTTAAACAAATCTGAAAGCAAAAGGTTACCCAAACTCCTGAATTTGGACGAGTGTCATAAAACCTCCATTAAAGACGTACATCTATCCAAAGCTCTGAGACTCTCTGTGAGTACCGGCGAATCGTCGGGACAGGATCGCTGGGGTGCTGCTGCGGGAGCGGTGATGCTGGCGCATGGTCCCAGTCACACCAGGCTGCTCCAACCCCTCCGGCTCCCCCCGTGCCGCCCTGAGCCCACCCCGACTTTCACACTCTGCCTGACAATTTTCACACGGGTCGTGCAAACACAGACTGTGCAAGAATACAGGGGGCGGAAATGCATTTGCTACCAAAAAAGGGTCTGTTGTTCGCGACTACTTTTGAAGGCGTTGCTCTACAAGCCCAGCTCTCCTCGCTTTGGCCCGTTGCTCACAGGAAGCCTACCTGTTGAAAGGAGGCTGCGCTGCTCTGGCTGAAGCGCGGTAACGACGGAGGGGGCATTGGAAAGCCGTGCTACAGCACGAGCGCGACGCTTTCACCATGCTGCGTGTAAGCGCGAGTACCGCACAAGCTGGACCTGTTCGCTTGAATTTCCTACGCTTCAAAAATTGTGGGAAAACTGAGATGAAAGCAAACATTTACTCTTGCCTGTTTCTTATCAATGGAGTCAAATCCTGCAATTTTGTTCCCTTTGGTGTCGATCAAGGATCCCATGGGCTCACAAGTAATAATGTCACACGTCTGCTTTGGCAAAGGGAGCAGCTGGCGAACCTTGTCAATGCTTTCCGAGCGCTTGTCCCCCAGCTCTTTCTAAAGAATAAACACATCAATCGTCGCACAGAAAGGGGAGAAAAGGAAGAGAAACACTGCACTGCTTTCACTATTAGAGAATGTCCAGTTTCTGGATGAATCATTTCCTTGTACCTTTACTAAATTTAAACAAGTGGCTTTGTGAGGGGTTTTTTGTTTTCTTTTGTGTTTTTTAAGAATGTAAGTTATCTTTTCACCTCATCTGAGCAGAACATAGAAAATACATAATACAAATTAAATACAAATTCAGTGCATCACACATGAATATAAGTAAATTAAGTGTCTTGGAGGGTCCCTAGCTGTAATTTAATAGAAGAAAATCCTAGAAGTTTGCCTTCCCAACCCCTATTCCTGTAGTTTTATTCTCCTCTTTCTCTCCTCATTAGCAGTAGTGCTGTTTCAGTCACTCCTCTTTTCCAAGAGGCCTTCCCGAACTAGAAACGACAGGATGACAAGATGAGCACACAACGCGACTCAGAAGAAATGCTGAAAAGGACAAGATGTAACACTTACTTTTAATTTTTTCACCAAATTCATGTAAGCCCTTTTGTTTTCCTCAGGCCCTCCTTGGGAAGCATTTGACAAGTCCGAGGCAAGCGTCCCATTGATGAGGACACCGAGCATATCGAGCACGGTTGTAAACAATTCGCTGAGAATAAAGACAAGTGTTACCCTGTGGAACTGCCGACTGCGGAGAGATCCAGGGACAGACATTCATGGCAAAGGCCACAAACGCAGCTCTTCGGACAAGCCGGGGTTTTCCAGGCTTTCTGCATGCACACACATCCCCGCTTGCACGCGCAAGCCCCAGCGGATACATGCAGGTGGGCTGCCGAGACGTACACCCGCATCTCACTATAAAGCCCAGCTCAGAGCTCAGCCCAAAGCGCTAACAGGCAGGAGGAATTAGGGGCTCTGCCTGAGGAAAGCGCTCAGGTACGTGCTGGTCAAGGAAGAGCGTACATAGCGGCTCCAGTGCTTTCCAAAATAGAGGTGCTGCCCAACCAAGAGCAGCACCGAGCGTGTAAGTTGCACCCAAGCAGTAATAGGATAATAGTAAGAAAAATATAACAATAACATACATGCAATCTAAACTTAAAAGCACTAAGGATAGGAATTAGCTTGTTTAAACAGCGCAGACGTACTTGTTGGTCTGCATATCAACAGTTCCTGAAGTGATTATCTGGAGGAGCAGAAGCGCCCAGTCTGTGGTCCACTGCGTACTCCTCTGCACAGTGTCAAACATGCCACCTACCTGCAAAACAACACAGCAGGTAGCAAGGCTCTGCACGTACCGCACCGCCGCGCCTTCCCTTAGCGCCTGTATTACTTATCCATAAAGCTGCTGCCCCGTCCCACGAGTTCCTGTGTGCTGAATGCCATCTCGAAGTGCTGACTTTAAACAACTTTTCTTCCCCACCCCATGTTCCTAGCAAAAAGCTTCTCCTAAGAAGGAGCTATAGAAAAACAAAATGTAATTACACTGCTCCTTCAGTTTCACATCTTCACTTTCATGTTTGATGCAACAAACTGAAGTCAGTGAAAAAATTCTCAGCACTGAAAAGGTCTTGAACTAAGACTTCATAGTTATCACCTTCCTCCCACACCCAAAAATCAGACAGTAATGTCCAGTGAAAAGAGAAACAAAACCCGAAACAGCACTGACTGAAAATGAGAACTGCTACATGATGTACTTGACCCTATGAACACCTTTTCATTACCAGTCTCATATGACACTGTAAAACATGCCGGGGCTTTGGGAAGGAGCCATTTTCCCAAAACTCATCCTTCTAAGGACCAAACTGCAGTGCCACAGATACCCACACTCACTGCACACCCGACTACCAAACGGTCCGAAGGGTCCAAATGCCCAGTTTCAAAGGTACACCACTTCTAGGTACCGAAAGCTCAGCTCAAGCTTCAGACAGTGACAGCCCTGCAGGACACAAACACCTCCCTGGCGCACCACAGGGCGCCCGAGGGAGCTTTCCCCAGGCTGACACCGCTCTCCCCTTACTGCCACACCGCAGCCCAGGGTCCTCCTGCTCCGGCACGATGCCACTGCCAGCTTCGCTGTTCAGCGCATCATCCCTGCACCCAATGTCTGCATCACATCATCTTTCCCGCTTCTCAGCTCTCCAAAACCAAACCTTTTAATTTCGTCATCTTTATAATCACTCTAAATCCCTTCACTCTTTGTGCTTGTCGTTGTTTCACTTCACACAATTCTTCCCCGTGCTTAAAGCTTATTTCAGGGTTGTGTCTTGCTCAATAAATAGAGACTGTGTCAATTCTCAGAACCTGCCCTTAGCTCCTAAACCTTGCTGAGTTTGTATCGAAGAAGATTACTCCTTGAACTACATAAGCAGTTCATGGTTTACAAGATAAAATCTTGCTGCTTTAACAATAAACCAAATATTGCCTGCATCAAGAGTTCTCCCAAGCCCTGCTGAAGTGCCTGCCTCCATGGCACTTCGTGGCAGGTGACAACTGCTTTACTTTAAGCGCAGCCACGGCAATCCCAACTCAAGCCCCCTTGGCCTGAGCCTGCGGCAGCAGTACCCCTCTGGCTGCACACCTAAGCAGCTTCCAAAGAGGTGGGAAGAGAACAACGCTTCCCTGTTACTCCTGCCTTGGTGCTCCCTCATTTGGCCTTACAAGTAGTCTCCACGCACCAGGCACTGTGCTAAACAAGCCACAGGGGCCAGCATGTCTGGACATACAGAGGTTTCAAGAGATGCGGGACATCGGAAAACTCAATGGGAACTTTCTAAGCTGGTTAATACATGTATCCAAGTAGCAGTAACTGAAATCACACGTGTAAGTTAAATAGCCAAACGTCACACTCCCCAAGAGCTCCGAAAGTCTCAGCTAGATCATTGACTGCCTAATTCCATAAAATCCTCACTTGTTACATGGGCATAAACCATCAGTGGACAAGGGCTTTGAAGGTCCACAGGAAGGTGACACATTTCTGAAGTTCCAGGGACACTGAAAGGAAGAAAGCAGCACAAAAACAAGGCCTGAATAGGGTTTAGGCTGTCCTTCCCGTTCACTGCATACGTACAGTGTCCAAGCGTTACGGCCCGGAGGCATCAGCTGAAACAAGAGAGATGGGAGAGCAGAGATGACAGCAGTGGAGCAGAGACCTCCCTGTGCCAGGGTAGGGGGGACGCTAACAGCCCTGGCTGTCCCTGTCAGGAGCCTCAGCCTGTCCCCACAGCCCTGTCTGGCCATGTCAGGGCTGCATCTTACCCTGGCTCCCCTCGCCAGGCCTGATCCTGAGCCCCCCGCTGTGGGCTGACATCCCAGCCTCAGCCTGTCCCCACCCTAGCGGGGTGCCCCGGGTGCCCTGACACAGTGCCGCTTGCTCCTCACACCTACCCCACAGCAGCTGCTACATCTTTTTATAACGTCAAGACAACCACGGCAGTTGTTCTTACCAAGTTAAGACGAAGCTGTAGGGCTTCATGCATCATTTGCCTAGCTTTAACATCGTCCTGGTACCGTTCTTCCCTCCAGTTACTAAGGATCTAAGAAAAAAGATTTGATTAATTTTGTTTTCTTCCTGTAAAGGAATGTTCTCCCTTTGAAGTTAAAGTATTGTGACCTTTATTTGTAAGGAATCAGAGAACTTTTAACCTTTTTATCCTCATCCCTGTTTAAGGCTTACAGCAGATTAAGCAAAATATTGGGGGGAAAATTAATTTGTAAAGAGCTGATAACCTGCTATCAAATCACAGAATCATAGAATCATTAAGGTTGGAAGAGACCTCAAGGATCATCCAGTCCAACTGTGAATGTGTGACTAGATCTTCCTGTTGTAGCAAAAAGAAAATAAGCAGCTTCATTATGTTTTTATTTAAAACATGTTTTCAAACACCCTATCGAACTGCTCCCCACAGGTAACTAAACAGCGCTCTCACACTGGATGCAGCTTCCCAACAGGATCTGGTGGGATCTCTGGATGAGAAATGAGCAGAACCTTAGTAAGCCTGGACCAGCTGCATTTCAGGGGAGAACCCATTCAGCAAAAGGAAAGCCCACGTGGCAGTAACACCCAAAGAAACGAGCTTAGCTAGGATGTGGACCTACGCCCCAGGCTGGACCTCAGCTGAGAGGCAATATGAGAAAATAACAGCTCTGCAGGTACTCGTTTCCACTGTCACAGAAAGACAGAGAAACTAAAGACAGAAAAAAGGAAACACGGACCCACTGCAGCGGGCACTGTATATATTCACGTTAAAGACAGTCTTAAGGAGCTATCGTAGGCTGGAGCATGAACCGGACGGGAGCAGGACGTCTAGAGCAGGACCAGCAGATGTTGTGAGCCAGCACACACGAGCCAAGCGAATAGCTGCAGGCAATGGGCCAGTTTGGGACTAGCAATATTGGGGTTTAACATATGAAAAACACTTCATCTGTCCCAGCTGGGGAAGGTGAAGGGTCTTCCTAAAGGAGGAAAGT
Source organism: Psophia crepitans (assembly GCA_013399095.1). NCBI lineage: Eukaryota > Metazoa > Chordata > Aves > Gruiformes > Psophiidae > Psophia > Psophia crepitans. The sequence goes on from VWZZ01007158.1 coordinate 200,746, forward strand.
TTCAAACTTATAAAAAGCTTTTATGATCAAGCTAGAGACTGAGCAGACTGTTCCTCTCAGGACCAACATATTTTATTGGTTTTCCTGGAAGAACTGCAATCAGACTCAAGTTCAGGGTATTGCCCTGTAACAAGTTTAGCAAAAGAGATGTAGTCACTCTCAAGAGGGAACAAACACCTCCCTGTTCTTCCTTCCTTGGACTGTTCCTTTTAGCACACTAGTGCACTGTAATTTTCCTGGGTTTACATCATGGTACATATATAAAACTGATGACACACAACACTCCTAATGAAGGGTGCTCATGGTTATGTGCTTGTTTTACCTGATTAACTTGATTCTGCAGTGATGTTAGAAGCCCTTCCCGTTGCTCATCCTGTCCCTTAAGGCAAGTAAGTACCAATGAAAGGAAAGGTTGCTGACTCAAGAGAGACATGCTTTAAGAGAGGCAAACACAGAATTCAATTAGTAAAGTTACTTTGGTACTTCCCATCCTCGCTCCCTTCCTGGTTTGTCTGCTTTTTTTCCTGGAAGTGGCACTGCCTGCATCTGGGTCTGTTTCTGGTTTAGTAGATTAAAGCCTTGTCAGGCGAATTAGAAGAACATGCACGCAAGAAGGCCGAGCACCAGGCAGCCCAATGCACACGTAACGCATGGCATTACTGAGCAGCCACCCAGCTCAGGGCACGGAACGACCGAGATTTTTGCGTGGACACTTTACAGCCTGACTCAGAAACAGAACATGTTATTTTACGACTGCTTTGATCAACCAGGGATATAATTTTAGTGGAGGTTAGGCAGCTCAAGTTTCTATTCCATGCTAGTGGTGTGAAGCGAGTCCCCAGTGGGTTTCCCTCGCAGCACCCATTAGAATGGCAGCTGCCTAAACGGCACTAAAATTCGAACACGGCCTTGCTGTAAGTCACCTGCGACGCAGCTGTAGCTGGCTGTAGCAGACATGCCATGCCAATCTCAGCACTGTCAGATTAAATAAATCTTCTATTTTAATATTTTTTTCTTTTTAGATTTACATGTGTCCATTATAAACACAAAATTAAGACAAATCGAAAGAAATACACAATGACGAATTTGGAAGTACATCATGTGAAGTAGAAGTTAAAAATGTCAGCAAAGGGATTTGAGTAACAGCTCATGCACTGATTTTTGCAGTTTTAGGTACATAAGCTCCTAGAAAACTATATGCATCTGCAAACACAATATAAATACACACACATACACACACATGTATATTTTTTATGGGTATTCATTTCAATAGGTTCTTTTTAATTTATCACTTAATTTGACTTCAACAATTTAGGTGATGATTAGTATAAAGGAATGGGAAAAATCCCAAGGTCCCATAAAATGAGCAAAATAGAAAGGCTGCATTTTCAAAAGTCACACTAAAGAGTGATTTTTCAGATTTCAGGAACACTTCTTCATTTTCTCGTTACTTTGCTTAAGAAAAACGTAGTTTCCAAGACGGTCATTATCGTGATTGCTATCCCTGCCACACCAAGCAGGGTTTGAAAAAAGAGAGAGAGATCTTACATGTGGTACATGTGATTTCATGCTTTGCCACAGTGTGATGGGGTTTGTCCCTCACAGAGCCCCAAAGTTCATTTTCGATGAAGAAGAGATCAAGAAGCACACAAGGAAGTAATTTATTGTTACAACTAGAACGACTTTGCAAATGCTTTTCCTGCTGCACGTAGGAAGCACTGTGCATTTTACCTGGGCTTTGGAAGAGGCTTGGCTTAGACTTCCTGCACTAGAGCTCTCCCAGAGGAAAAGAAATGGAAGACACAGAGAGGTCCCATATTGCCTTCTACTGCTGGAAGTAGCAAGAGAGCCAGCGGATCACGGCAAAGTGCCGAAACGCTCAGAAACACCTAACAAAGAGATCTGGAAAGCCAGATGCCTTTTCATCCAACAACAGAGGGAGCAGGTATTACAAATTAACCAGAAGGGCAGGAAGAGACGGCTTCATAAAGCTAACACAAAGAGCACTTAACTCAAACACTGAACAGGGCAAACAGACCTTCTACAGGTCTGTTTGCAATACAAGGCGCAGGAAGCTCATTAGAGAGGCAGCCCAGATGAACTAGGAGGGTCCAGCACAACAGAGAGTAACGGGCATACTGCAACTCCGACGGGAGGAAAAAAGTTCAATTTTCTGACCTTAAAGGGAAAATAACCTAGGTGGAAGAGGCTGGAAAAGAGCAGTAGACTTAAAAGTCTCCACAGAATTTAAAGACAACCATAAGTCAAAATCAATATGTGTACCACAGGTTTACAAGAGTACTACAAAGTGGTGAAGCCCAATTATTGGTCCCACGGAAAGCACATCGCGTGTGCACCGAAGGTGATCAAAAGACAGTGCACACTAGTAACACGTAAGAACAAGGAACTTGTGGTGGGACCATACCCAACAACCAAATACCACAAGCCTTTAAGAAGTGATTCGTTTTGTTGAACAATGGTACTTTGGAAGAGCTTCCCAAGACGACGGATGGTTGGTCTTGGAAGCCAAGAGACCTTGCTGTGCATGGTACTCAATGTAATTTCTATCATAACGCTGAGAAAGTACAAAAAAAAAAACAAACACAGGCACTGTGGAAGAACATTTTACTAAAGGAAAATCAATAACTGCTAAGTCATTAAAATTCTCATGCGCGTGGAAAGTTAGATATGAGCTTAAGCTTAATTCCCAACAGCAATTAAGTGTCAATTAAGTGACATCTTATGACAATTATGGGATCTTAATGGCAAGAAAGGTGGCCTACTGCCATAGAAGGGAAGAGACAGCAGGCGCTCGAACTATTCTTTTAAGTCTCTAACATTTCCCATCACCAAGCTGCCGACTGGACGCTGGACGATGTGTTACAAAGCCTTCGCATTTCCTCCTCTGAAACCAGTGATATTTCTTCAAACTGAATGAAACCTGAACCCTGTTTGCGGTGGATAATTTTTTCCTTCACAGTAGTGAACCAATGAGGTTTTGTGAAGTCAAGACCCAGTACCCTCCTCCTTCAAAAATAGCTTTCAGCTCTGCATACAGGGGCTTCCCAAGGGCATACCTCTTTTGTTTCTGTCTATCTCTTTCCTTCTTAGAAGATGACCCCAAATGCTGACCTTTCTCCAGTTCCTCTCCCGCAGCTTTCAAGACCCTACCTTGAACTGAGGTAGGCAGTTTTGCAATCAAGGGAGCCACCAGCCACACTCCTCGCCGCTCAGAGGAACTAGAAGTACAACAAATTTATTTCAGCCAAAACATCTATGTAGTTTTGCAACCAGTATTAGCTGTTGTACAACCAAACTGCATCAATAAAGTAGTTAACACAATGAATCTGGAGTAACTACTGTGGACTGAGCAGTCACAATTTCTGGTTTCCAGAAAATTCCAGAATAGCAACTATATTTACTGTTAAACAAAAGTAAACAGCAGTAACCTTCAGGTAACTCATTTCTGTACGTTCCTGTTTCAAGTGCAAAAAAGTCTAGGCAATCTACACGTAATTAAGCATCGCATTGGCTAGAATAATTAAAAAGGTGCTACAAAAAAATACCTTAGGAATGTCTTTTTACCATTCTGTCTTGTATTACTTGTGTCAGCATTTCCAACAGAGTTTGGATTGAAGAGGCCTATACCAGAGTTAGAAGAGTTATTGTTTAGATCAGCGGATTGCTGAAACACCTCTATTGTCGCCTTTGCAATATTATCCAACAAGCTGTTCATTTCAGCCACAGACCCAGAACCCTACAGTAAAACATAAGTAAACTAGCACATTCATGGTATGTTTGCTCATGGACTACGTTAAAATTTAACATACTTTTTTGCATTAAAAATTTAGATAAGAAAGTTTGAAAACAAATACTCACAGGCTCCTTCATGCACTGTTTGATCATTAGTTGCAGCTCCAACCAAGACTGCCGGAGTGTCCACTGATCTAAGTTCTAGGTAAGAATTAACATGATAAATACGAGTGTCAAACCTTTACAGGTCTGAATTAAAAAAACAAGTCTCATAATTGAACACATTACATGCAAAAGCCTCATCTTATAAGCAGATCATCACAGTCACTACTCTTTTTAGTAGTCTAATGACATCCCAAAATATCAGACCTATTAAAGAATGTCCGTTAACTTCCACATCCTTGCAGCTAATATTGTTACTCAATACTTTTAACTGTGCAACTTTTCTGAATCAAAATCACAGAATCACAGAATGGCTTGGGTTGGAAGGGACCTCAAAGATCACCTAGTTCCAACCCCCTGCCATGGGCAGGGACACCCCCCACCAGCCCACGGTGCCCAAAGCCCCATCCAGCCTGGCCTGGAACACTTCCCTGAAGTGCTCTCTTCAAAATCTGAGTTTAGTTAAATACAAATGTGGAAAACTTAATTTGCTCTTTCGTTAGTAATGACATTAACCTATGGCATTGTGACCCAAGGGACGCATCTGTATTTAGCACAAGACCACCTAGACATGATTAAAGCAAATGCAGCAGCTGAAGTGATTATTTTGCAGGGCACTGATCACTGTTTCTCCTGGTCCAGATACTGCCAACTTGATTCTTCACAGGGCTATTCAAAGACAGTCCATTTTGTAGTTTAAGAAATGGAGTGTCCCTAATGCAGCTGAATTTGAAGACATGATCAGTTTAGGACTGCCTGTGAGGGTGCTTGAGCCCTTTCCACGGAGCAGGAGCATCTTTCACAACAGTGTGCGGCACGCTTGTTTCCTCCCTCCTCACTGTGGAGTCACAATAACGAGACACCAGAAGTCCCACGAGAAGACGTGTGCCACAGACCGGGGATCCCGAGCGCATACAGTCCTGAAAGAGGAATCTAATGCTTGACTGCACCAGAACTGCAAACCAACATCACCTGCGGGTGCTGCTGAAGGACAGGGTCAGAGTCAGCGCAACACAGGCAGTTTGTGCACCTCTTCCCCGCTGCATTACCTGAAGTATGCGTTTGATGTGCTGCCTCTGAGGGTTGTCACCCTCCGTACATTCTTTAATGCCATGAGGATAACAGATAAGTTGAAGGAGTTTCTGTGCTTGTTTGTTTGAAAGAACGGGATCCAAAATAAGATCTTTGTCTGTGCATAGCCTCTCAGGTTCTTTTAAACAGTGCTCTCCAACCCATTCCTGTAAGTAATCCGTAACAGGTTCGCAAGTTAGTTTCACGGCAATATTAACTTTTGGTAAGCTTAACAGAAAAGTAATTTTTCCATATGCAAAATGAAGTGAACTACGGTTCATGCAACATGCGAGATCAGAAATACCGTCTGTCATTCAGTACCACCTGGAAGTATAACACTGTTGACAGGTTTTCCAAAATTCATTTCTTCTATACTTTGAAAGCAACTTTGCAATAAAACAAATGCTACTGCAAAAGCTCTTTGAGCAGACAGCTGACGGAATGGTCCTACCATCTTCTCAAAGTGCTCGAGATTCAGGTAGGAAAAACACCTCAACTCTGACAGACTGCAGGGAGGTGCTAATAACTAACTAACAGGATTTCCCCCCACCACCCCCAATAACACACTACTCAGTGCATAAATTGTCCCAGCCAGGAAATCCAACTAGAACTCAAACATTGAGTTGACTTCAACAGTCATTTTGCACTGAAATAAGCGCTACACTTTTCAGATAAAACAACATTGTTTCTCCAAATGAAGACAGAGGAGTGGTTTTACCCATTACCTGCTGGCAAATAGTTCTTAGCACATATCTAGCGTACTCGCTTAAACTAGCAGTTTCTATGGAAACAGCTTTTCCGCATGATTTCAAAGTGTGAGAGGAACCCCAGATTTCATCCTCATTGAGCTCATCTAATAAGCCTCTCATATGGAAGTCTTCACTCTTCAAGGAGCTGACATTGTTGCTGCCAATTTCGGCGTCACCTGTACAGCAGAAGCACAGAAGCACAGGGTGAACCTCCACCCACGGCCACGAGCCCCCCGACCGCTTACCCGCCGAGGGACGTCTTCAGGGGCACAGGCCAGCTGAGGAGTGAAGCGGGAGTGTGGCAGTCACGTTCAAAAGGGCAGCACTAACTGACTGAACATCACCACGTTCAAAGAACTGTCCACTCGCTTCATTTGGCAGAGCATCTTTTGCACGGGTGTTTCCAAACCAGGGCAAGGTTTATACAAATCAAAGACAAAGCCCCTACGCGCTCACCAGGAAAAGGTCCGTGAGCGAACGGAACTGCTTTGGCAGATAAGGAAGAGTTGGGTTTCTTGCTGTTCTCAGATGTCCCTTTTCCAAGTCTTCTCTCTTACTTTGATTGATTAAAACTCCACAGATCAAGAGCCCCAGCAAATCAAGCACAGTCGTTAGTGACTGATGCAGAGTGCCAGCAAGAGACATCTCCAAATACAGTATTTTGGTACAGGAGGAGACGTGCTGCAGTGAAGGCACAAATGGTGTGCCCCGATCTGCCTTAGTACCACCCTGCACCAGACCCTACCCAAACCACGTCCCTGCAGAGATGAATCCCCATGTTCACACCACACAGTGAGAAATAGGCAACCTCAGCACTCTGAATAGCAAGGGAACATAGATAATGGCCATAAGTGTATTTCAAACTCATTCTCAAATTCATCAGTCGATCCCAGATAGCTAACAGCCTTCCCAGCATGGTCACATCATCAAGGATTAGGGGGGGGTTGAGACAGTTCTGAGACTCCAGCCAACAAAGGCACTCTAGCCAGAGGTATTCCTCTGTGGGCATGTCCACATCTAGCAGATCCTGCTGGTTTAACTGCACATTTATTTAACTCCAAAAATGCACATCACTAGAGGTCACAAGAGCTTTAGCTGAACTTAAGCCAAAGCAAAGCTCTGAGGCGGTTATTTGTTTGGAAAAATAACACACTTGTCATTGGTGCAGAGCTGCTTAGCAGTGATTCTTTCACACTTTCCCCAGTGACAGACACACGTGATTTGTGGTAAAACACAGAAAAAGGTGGGGAAAATGATCCGAGACCATACTTCCTCTCTGCATTTGAGAGGGACTCGCCGGAGCTGGAAATGTACTGGGACTTGGTGGGGGAGGGTAGGGGCCAAAATGTGAAAAGTCAGATCAGCTGGGGCTGACTCACCAGCAAAAAATCCCGTCTCTTGACCCGTGGAGGAAACGCCACTCACATGTACAGAAGAATGGGCAGCATCCACATTCTTCTCCTGTCATCAGGGCTTTCCTTTCCCAGGAGCGTTCCCAGGGAAGGGAACTGGCATGATCTGTTTTCTACCCGAGCGCTAGAACCAAAACATTACACATGACTCTGCGTAATCTTACCAAGCATCAAAATTGCTTTTAAGACTGCAAACACAGCTCCCACTTCTATACTGTTGTGAGCAGCAGCCAGGAGGTGACGATCGCAAGAAGAACGAATTCCAGGAAATAACTTCCCTACAGAAAGAAGAACAAATCTTGTAGGAAGTGGTTGTTACCTACCGACTGAAGTTTCCTTTCTACAACATCCTTCTCATCTAGAATAGCTACAGAAGCACAATAACTGGACGAAGAACTCAGTTTTCTGAAACTGACGACTCACAGGTATGTCATTAAAATCACCTGGGATGTGTGGTTATGGTGTCTTAATATCAAAATAGGCTATCAACATTTAAATAGAAAAAGGAGCCTGGCACTTCAGTGTGTCCTTGTTAACACTGAATTTAACCATCATGAGACACTGAAGGGTATTTTGGTTTTGACTTCCCAGATTTAGGAAATTACATCCCCTCACCTAGTCTTCCTAACAAATGAGGCAAAATTAATTACCATAAATGCCTGTTGCACAGTTAAGCCACATTCTGCAGCTCAGCAGTGGACTGCAAAAGAAGTCAGCGAGGACTTTTTTTAACTTCAAGGAGAAGATAAAGAGCCTGAAAGGCAGGGAGGGAGGCGCATAGGAAGGACGAACCTACCACCTTCCTGAGGCGGTCACTTGGGTCACATTAAGGAAAGACTGCAATGTGGCCACATTTTGTTTGATTTGTTGCGCTCAGACATGATTTTTCCTATCCATTCAAACCCACTTTTATTTCTAGGAAAGCCTGGGAATATGTAACACGTATCTGTTCCTCGGACGGCATTCTTCATGGCTCTCTTACTTGTTTTGCTCAAATATGCAAGAAAAGCTCATTCATTTCTGGTCAAAAAAGAAATTAATATTACTTTCAGATGGGAGAATTTGACATGACTTAAGAGCTGAAATTTTTTTCTTTCCGTTTCATTTTCCCATAGAAATAGTCTTGTCATCCAATGTGCTGAAATAAGAAGTCAAAACACAGGTTATTTCCAGTCTTGCTTCCTTTTAATTGTTAGGTGTCTGTTCCTTGCCCTTTTCCTTCCTCTTTTGGTCTGCGGCAAACACACGCAGGTCAGACCACACAATATTCAAATTCAAAAGGAAGGAGAACTCTGTTAATATATTCTGAGAACTATTCCCTCATGTTTCTTCTGTGGGATGAGATGCTTTATTATACACTATTTAAGATAAAAATTTCAATTTGCATGCAAGGCTACCGAACCGCATGATGTGTATCCCTACTGGTTTCGATACCGCTACGCGATGAGCCGCCGCAGGAGCCATCACTGCCCCGACAGAAGTTCGTACGGAGGAGGGTGGGGACTGTGGTGAGTGCTGGCACAAACCCAGGATTAACAGGTCCCAGGTTCACACGACTGTTTCAATGAAATTCAAAAGCAAAACGAGAACAGTTCCGCTAAACGTATTCCTCTTCGCTGAAGTGTACACAGATGCTGTGCTAAAAATTAATTTTCTTTTTTAAGATGTAATATCAATATGGCTGAGTTTTATGTCAACATTATGCCACACCTGGGTGGCCAGGTGTTGATAAAGAATAAGTTTCTGCAAACTTCTATAGTTCTACATGCACACAGACCACTTCCTAAGCAAGTTAGAATAGCACATACGACTTCTCACGAGTGAAACATCTGTACTTCTAAACAAGCTATCGTTTCTACTTGCACTACGGGTATTTTCACACATGGAATGTGAAGCCACCAAAACCATCTGGGTTCACTTTCTGAAGTGAAAGGAATGTGCAGCAGGCAACTTACCTGCTCCCTGGGGAAAGAGGCAGACCTGGGGTGTCCTGAAGAGGTGCAGGAGTAGTCGACAGGTCATCCTCGCCCCAGGCTCGGCATCCGGATCTCCACAGGCTGCAGAAGATGGGACGTGGACATCAGGCATCTGCCCAGGACCTCACAAGTCCCAGTGGCAGGCCTGAAAATATTCTACTTCACAGCCCCATTTTAAATGGGAATACAATAATTTCATCAACGGGAATCAGCATTTCTGGCCTTGAGTCATTTAAAACAGGAAAGGATAGTATGGTTTTTGGTAAGCAAGAGACGTAATTAACGGCAGAAAAGAATACGTGGCTAAAACGGCTTTTGACAGTCAAAGCAGAAATAAGAAACACAAATCCAAGCAGGAAGTGAAAAGAAATGTGTGAAGTGGCCCACAAAGAGGGCGATAGCTACAGTACTCCGGGGCTGGAGGCAAAGACGATGAGGTCAGAAGGAAAATGCCAACGTCAGGCAGACTGATGCCAGAAGGAAGTGCACAACCTGAGCAGATCTGGCAGGTATTTGAGCACATAGCGCAGAGCAGCAGAGCCGTGAGCAGAAGGTGAGGCTGCATAACAGAAGGGGACAGTGCGCCGTCAGCAACTCTGATACCACTTGTCATGTGGGGGCTCTGTGATCTAACTTGGCGTCGCTCCTTTTGGGAACTGCAGGGACACACATGCTGCAACGCACAACAGGTGGCACTCCACAGGAGAACGCAGTTCAGAACATGCTACTTATTCAATCAACCCAGACTTCTTAAGAAGCCTGAAGCTTTTCATTTAAGTTTTTCTCTCGGTATTTTCTTACCAGCTGCAAGAAGAGAAGGCAGTGCAACGTGCTGAACTACATCTTCCAGAGAAAAGCACTGCCGGGCGATCAGCACAGCGATGAACGTGGCCAGGGAATCGTGGAACGACAGGTCACTCACCTCGAAGGAAAAACATTGCAAGGCTTCACACAACAGTGCACACACCACTGCCACGAGTATTAAGGAATTAATGCTAAGAATAAACAGTAACATGTTTACACATAAGCATTTGTCTCTACATTTTAATGCATTTCCCAAACATTTTATGGCAAATGCTGATAGCTCTTAACTTCACTTTGACAAAAACCTATTTCCACAAATTCTGAAATAAAAAACATTATTCTTACAAAAACTTGAGAAAATTTTATCGTTCTATAGAAACCAGTAACATCAATACTCTCTCCTTAGCTTCAGGACAAGAATATGTCCCCAAAGTACACAGCTTCAACCTGTTCCTAAAGGCACATGTGATCAAGCTACAGGTAAATATATTGAATCAGATATTAGGTAACATTAGTCACCATAATCCTGCCGACCTTAACAGGGCTACAGTTACTTACACCGGGGGCTAAGGAACAGCAAAGTGCACCACCCCTTCTACAATCTGAGAGCCAATGTCAAAACAGGGTCTTTAAAACAGAGAGAAGTTCTTTGCACACCCAGCAGCATTCCAGAAAAAGTATACAGACACGGCTGCTCCTTTCAAGGAGTGCCTCTGATATTCCCTATCATTCCACGATAAAGAAAAAAAAAATTACAAAGAGAAAACTAAGCACTTCCCAAATTCTACATTAACCCTGAAGATGTAGGAAAGAATAAAAATAAATGGGGAATCTCATTAAAAGCCTTGAAAACTCAAATGGACAGGACTAAATTTGTGCACAGCATTTCGTATTGAATGGAGACCTTACTACACCTCTAAGCATGCCCCAAGTAAAATAGGTTTAACAGGTACTTCAGCAGATATTGAACTTACATCCACACTGCAGAGCAGATCATTGAAACCCCAGACGTGATTTGAAGAGCAGCAAAGAGCTTTTACGACCCCCAACCACTCTGAGCTGAGCACCGTGCAGCATGCCGTCAGCTCTGCGCAAAGGTTTGCTATGTCATTAATCCTAGGAAAGAAGAGAAAACCTAATACAGAAGCAAGATATTTTGCAAATAATAGATGTTTAGGTCAAAGCAGGTCAGCACCTGGCAGAAAAACTTATGTTTCCTTACTCAAGGTGGGGGCTTACGGCCAGATGTGGTTATGCTACTGTACATATAACCCAGTGTTAACTCAGCTGCGGACAGCTGGAGACCTGGGGAAAAACACGGTATGTGACTTGTACCCCATAACTTGCACCCATCCTACCCACAGCAGCACGGGGCCCTTATTTACTCTGTGTAAGCCCCACTCTGCACGCCCTGCGCTCCTACCAGCTTCCCGAGCTGTGCTGAGCCGCCCAGGAGGAGGGATGGAGCACCCGAACCCCCGCCGCCCGCAGCGCACCCCTCTGCACAGGGGCACACCCTGGCCCTGCCTCGGCGCTGGCTGGCAAACAGCAGCTCCATCCTCCTTCACGCCAAGCGCCACGGGAAAGCTGTGCGCGGTGCACATCTCCCCAGCCCCCGGTGACTCCTCACGGCACGAACCCTCCCTCCCCGTGCCAGGCCAGCACCACTGTTTAGGAGCCAGGAGAGACACCAAATCAATCGGCATGAATGAACTGGGCTCCACAGATGGCATGCCGCATTACGTCTGACTCGGTGTATGATTCAGAGTTATGTAACATTTCAAAAAACGCAGCAGAGTTGACTCACCCCAGTGCAAGTTATTTTTTCTCTGTTCCACAGTGAAACTAGTTTGGCCACATTTAGATGTTCCTCTTTGTTGCCTTACAAAACTGCTTCCTCTCAGCTGCTCCGCTCTGCCCACATTTCATAGAATCCCAGACTGGTTTAGGTGGGAAGGGAGCTCCCAGCCCACCCAGCGCCAAGGCAGGGACACCCCCCACCAGCCCAGGCTGCCCAAAGCCCCATCCAACCTGGCCTTGGGCACTGCCAGGGAGCCAGGGGCAGCCACAGCTTCTTGGGGCACCCTGTGCCAGGGCCTCAGCACCCTCCCAGGGAAGGATTGCTGCCTCCCAGCTCAGCTCCAGCTCCCCTCCTGCAGCTTCAGGCCCTTCCCCTTGGCCTGGCCCCCCCTGCCCTGCAACCAGCCCCTCTCCAGCTTTCCTGCAGCCCCTGCAGGCACTGCCAGGGGCTCCAAGGGCTCCCCGCAGCCTTCTCTGCTCCAGGCTGGACAAGCCCAGCTCCCTCAGCCTGGCTCCAGAGCAGAGGGGCTCCAGCCCTCGCAGCATCTCCGGGGCCTCCTCTGGACATTTCAAAGCTGGCTTCATACTGGGGGGAAAAAAATCCATGATTTCCTTGAGTCCGTCAGCAACCTTAAAAAAGGCTGTCAGCTACTGCTGCACCTAGGCCTATCAAGAGCAAGAATTTCTTAATGAAAATTGGAACAGGATCAGGACACCAAGTTCTGGTGGCTTTGAGTGTGTAGGAGGAATAAAGATGCTGGGGGCAGAGGTCAAGGCTAGACCCAAAAATCAGTGTCCGCTTCACGCTGCACCGCAGACTGCGGCATGAAAACCCAGGGTAGAACAGTCCGAACACTGCAGGGCTGCCTTTGCACAGAGAGGACGAGTGTGTCTGTCCACGGACGGGAGGGAGGAGGGAGCTGAGAGACGCACATCTGAATTCTGAAAGGAAACATGCTGCCAGCATAAAACCCTGACAGTGATGATGTTTTACCACAAGGCTGCTTCACAGTACTTCTCAGTACACAGAGATCACCTAAAAAGCTGTCGCAGGCACAGGACCCTGGAAGCGCTGCTGGATTGGGCCAAAGCTCCCCTGGCTGCGGCACCCATGGGTGTCAGAGGACAACCGAGGTAAGGGGTGCTGGGCAACTGGCTGAAGTGCTGACCTCATCCCAAACTCTAGTCCCTGGCGATCGTCTTGAGGCCCAAGCAGCAATTAAAATAGAGCTGACAGCTGTTACAACTCCAGTAGCTTCTATCCAATAAAACCTGTAATACTTTAAAAAAAAATTTTTTTTTAAATCTACATGTTATCTATGAAGATGAATTCCATAATGAATAAATCACACATTGAATAAATTAAACACTGATTGCATCAGCAGGAGGAAATGACCTAATGCAGAACCTTCCCTCATTTACAGGCTTCTAATGAGCAAGGCTTGCGCTGAGCTGTCCCGCCTGAGTCCGCTCCGGGGCTGACCGCCTTACAGGGAGCACTTTCTGCTTGCTGCTCCCTTCTGTTAAATTAGTGACATAACTCAGAGGAAACTTACTAATACATTTTCAGCAACCAGAAAGAGGAGTGAATGAAAAGAATTGCAAAAAAGACACAAAACAAAAGGTGAAAGGAAACCTCATATGCACCACAGAAAAATCCCTCCCGCTCCGATTCCAGCACGGTTGCCGTACCTCGCTGCGTCCTGGTGCCCCATGCACACGTTCATTAGCGCGTTGCAGACAAAGCTGTAGCGGTTGGCTGCGTTATCGCTCAGGATCTTGCCCAGCATTGAGTAGTTAATGCTGTGAGCAGAAGGATTCTCGATGAAATCCAGCATGAACTCCGGGTCCCACAGTAAATTGGAATTTGAAGGCTGAACATTGCTGTAAATCGTTTGCTTCACCTTAGAACAGGCGCTACTGAGGACCAAAAAAAAGAGAGAGCTGCCAAACCCGTGCTTTACAGAAATGCTGGTGAACGTACCATGTGGGATTGGAAAACCCTGGTGTGGCTACCATGCTGTACACTCATTTTTGATAAGGAGCATCTACCAGCAAATAAGGCTGATACATCAATTTCATTCAAGTTTTCCTGCAAATTGAGTCTCAGGTTCCCAAACCATTCTGTGCCACTCCTGTGACTGGCCTGCGCTGCTGGCTAAGGACCAGAGCCACCAGCAGCGCCTTCCTGGAGCTGCTCCCCTTCTCTGTGCGCTATGGCACAGTGAACTGCAGCGGTGGTTACAAGAATTAATTACGGAAAAATGAGAAAATATCTACATTAAAAACCTTTACATTTGGTAAAAATGTGACACAACAGCCACCTTTTTGAAAGATGAAATCAGTAAACAGAGAAAAGATACTTGAAGGTCAGTTTTTGCCATTAACAATTATGACAAAACACCAAGAAATGTTCCAGGCTCGGGACATCTATACGGTAATTGGCTTTCTTCAGGGGGAAGAAAAGGTCTTAGTGAAGAAAGCAAATGTCACCCACAGGATGTTCTAAGGAGCATTTGTCCCAACCGTTGGGTTTATACCACAGCTGGAAACACCACCCACGTGGACAAACTTCACTTCACAACTGGGCAGACTTCCTTGTTACTGAAAAGAGCCCGATTAATGGAAATTAACTTACAGTGCATGAAACCTTTGGAAGGTTGTAGAGCTTCACTGGCCCCAGGGTGAAAAGACAGAGGAAGCATTGTGCCCCCTGGAAGGCATCTGTGACCTGAGGAAGGATCTGGGGAGCAGCGCCTGGATGTGGGGCTTGGAGGGCAGCTCTGGGAACACCCCAGGGACACCCAGAGAGGGCAGCTCCGGGGACACCCTGTCACTGCACAGCCCCTGCACACACACAGCTCCTCCTGGGTACTCCGGGGCAGGAGTAATAACCATTAGCAGGATAATTAACCTACTAGAAGGGTAATGCCTGACGTTATCCCTTTGCCAGTGCATGGCAAAGAAAGAAATCCAGCCCGTGGAAAGCAAACACCCCCTACCTCACACGCTGTTGGAGCGGGCAGCACACATACCTCCCGACACTCTGTCATCGCAGCCTTTACCCACGCTTACCCCGTGGGTCACAGAAAGACAGGTCCAAACCCCAAATAGCACAACACTGAGTACTGAGCAAAGCAGCCTCTGAAACCGTACTTGCACAGGAAGTAATGCTGGGGGAGTGGTCAGAAGATAAGATAAGAAAAAAAAAATTGAAGGAATGATTTAAAAAAGGAAGCTTAGTGAATGCAGCTAAATATACCAAGCGTACCAAACCAAACATGCAGCTCACTTAGTAAAATCCAGTCATGAAGAACACTGCAGATGTTATCAGAAGCCATTTCGAAGCACTGCAATAACACGGAAGGTAAGTCTCTAAATTCAAATATTTATGACTGTACTTTATTGCCGCTTCAAATTGACTTAGAGAAACAGCTGGACTTACAGCGTGCTAAAAAGGAGCTTAACAAGTGTCGGGTACAGACAACTGGTTTTGGTTTTGTTCCAATCGTAGCAAGGAAGCCAAGAAGAAAACGAGTGTAGCGCTATTACCTGATACACGGCTGTTTAAAAAATGTATACAGAAATAGTATTAACCAGTTTTCAGAGAGTTTCTAACTCTACTTGTCTGAAAAAGGGCGCTTCACATCAAGTGCTGGGTATCACATATTTAGTAGATGGTTTAATACCTTAAGTATTTCTGTATTACCAGACTACGGTTTGATTTGCTACTGTAGGTTAGTATTAATTTTTTTTATTGTGATACTGAACTTCAGGTTTTAAGCAGAAAAATGAACATATAGCTCAGACACTTCTGTAGTTCTTCTATATTTCATATTTCTTTTTCCTAGTGTTTCTCACATTAAATGCTACAGTTTTCATGTGTTTGTAAACCTATTAAAATATTAAGATTATTACTGAGAATGCTTTTCCTGCTCCCTGTGAAATGAAAACCACAAATCTGCAACAGGCAACCCAAACCCAGGTCTATAAAGTAGGAGGGGAATCTGTAACTGAAGCAGTCTGTAAGTCTCACAAGACGTGTATTTGCATGTGAAAGATCCCCACTCCCCCTTTAAAAAGTAAGAGCCAAAAATACAGCACATGGGTACCTAAAATATTTTTTTAATTTAAAAATCAAGGAACTGACCATTTGAGCATAAAACTTGACAAACTCAAACATGTTTGTACCTCTCCCCACATCAAAGGAAATATTTAACAGAGTATTAGAGCTGCGCCAGCCAAGATCTTGCCGAGTTTCCATCCACCCCCGTACAATTACAGCCAGGCTGCTGATGCGTTAAGGGAACCGCATCCGTCACCCCCCAACCTGCAGAGCCAAGGTGGGTGGGAAGGGCTCCTTGCTGCGCGGCGCAACTGCCTCGGCAGCCGACCTGATGCCGACGGTCCCCGCGTCCCTTGGTGCGTGCTGGAGCAACCCACTACGCTAACCACAGCGCTGCAAGGAGCGCTCAGCCTCCACTCCTCCACGGCAGGTACCGGCACAGCGCGAGCACTTCGCAGGCTCAGGACCACACACTGCGCTGCACGCTCGGCATGGGCAGGAAAATCACACGTACAGCAGCGGAGGCAACAGTATTTTCCACGGAAAGCAACCGCAACTGAAACCACCACAGCCCACACCAGTCTGCAGGCTAGGCAGTGCTGAGAAAAATCCCTTACCACCCACCTGAAGAGGTCTCCAAACTTGCTTCTCAGGTGACTGCAGGACACGTACAGATCATAGAGGTAAGCCAAAATACACCTTTCTGGGGAGGAACACTCTGAGGGATTAACGACGTGCTTTACCACCCCACACAACCTGCAAAAATAAAAATAAAACCATTCTGAGTTTGTTCTGACGCGCCTTAAAAGCGTGCCTCATACTGTTACGTACCACATGAACCCCACCATTAGCTGGGCAACGTGATGCCAGACCTTGCACCTACAGGCTGCCGATGCTCATGTGAAGCCTGGTGTCACCTGTGCGCTTGCCTGCGCCCCAGGGAGGGCAGGACAGGACGGAGAGGTCCTCAGGGAGCCCAGGGCAGCAGGGGCTGCTGCATAGGAAGATGTGCAGCCCCCACCCCCTTCTCCTCAGTTGCCGAGTGTGCGGGTCCCCCAGACCCCAGCAGAGGTGAGTTCTCTGCTCCACTCACCTGAGCTCGCTCACAGCCCTCCCACAGCAGAGCCACACTGGCTCACTACCTGAACCCAAACACACGTTTTGCTTGCGAGACAACACCAAAAATACTTTTTGGAAAATTGCAGCTGCCACAAACCCTTCAAAGACTTGTGCGGTTTGCTCCGAGTTGAGGATGAGGCAGGCATGGTATCGCCGCAGAACAGCGACGATGCAGACGCACAGCCCTGTCGTGTAGCTTCCTGCCAGGCTGGACGACTTCAGCAGCAGCTCTGCCTCCACAACGCTCAGCTCATTCAACAGCTGAAAATGTGTACACAAAAATAACAAACTGAAAATAAATTCCAAGTTAAACATGTAAAATAGGTGCAAAAAAAAAAAAAGCATTAAGGAAAAACTATATGTCAAACAAAAATGAAATTCCTTACTCACTACAGAACAAGGAAGAGAGGGAGTAAAATAAAATGTTAAAGTAGAAAAAACCCTCCCTCAGAACTGCCGTTCAGAAATACATGGCAATTCTGGCACCCAGACACTTTATTGTGCTATATGATGGTTCAGTCTGAAACAGTGAAGCAAATCCTAAAATACTTTGTGCTAAAACAATTCAGAATTTTATTAATTTTGAAGGATTAAAAAATAATATACATCTATTGATTCTCCATAATTGTCAAAGTGAGACAGAAGGGGAAGTATCTGGCACTCTGTTTCAGAGGTCAGGAAACTGAAACAGATAAAGGTGCACAGCAGCAAATCAGGAGAATGTGAGTCCAGCCCTTGGGATTTTTCTGGTTTTACAGAAAATGTAGCACAGCTTTATCCTGACATAACCCCCTGAATGAACTCTGCTTACCTGGATTGCAAAGTCTATAAGCCCGTTGATATTCAGTGCTGGCTCCATGAGATCAAAGATGAGCTGTATATGGTGAGCCAAGGGAAGATGATACGACGTTCCTGAGGCAAAACTAGTTATCTGTTCAAGAACGTTACTGGAGATCTGTGAAAACAAATGTTGAGGAGTCATACGGTGACCGGGGGCTTCGCAGACACACTAGTGCTCCAAAAACCCTCTGTTATAAGTAGTAGAAGCAAGCAACAGCATTTTGCATATAAAAGCACTAACAAATCATGCATCAGGACATCTGTTTACTATTCTGCCAGTCAGTTGTAATGCTGTTCCATTTTCAAAACTGACAACACAAAAAATGCTGCTCTGCTGCTTTACAGTTGAGGGTCAAACTGTTCTTAACAGCTACAATGCTGATCTTTATTCGGTGGGGTATTTTGCTTTAAAGAGGTGGCAAAATCTTTTTTTTTTTCCATCTTTCTGCATTGTGCTTTTTCACTGATGGTTTTCAGATAATTAATAACGTGTTAGACTATAATAAGTTCATTCAGAAGACCAGATCCAAAGATGTCTTATAAATTACTGTGTACCTCTTTCACTTATGCTAGCCTCTGGTTATTAAAATAGACTTTAAAGCAGTAAAACCAGACAAAGGGATGTAATCCTATGCTGACACATTTGCACACTTACAAGCCCTAACATTAACCAGGAAAACCAGGTTTGTCATTTAAAATAAGTTATTTATGTTCTCCAGCCAGCCACTGATACAGCTTTTTATCAGTAAGGGTTGACTATGAATTCTAATGTCAAGAAAAGAACAAACTGCCTCATCCACCAGCTTCTCAGAGACACACTCAGTTTGTTGCATGAAACCACAGCAGAGTTCACCATCCTCCATAAGCACAGACGCAGTAACATGCCGCATACATACCCGAGAGACGGCTTAATGAGTATCTGATTTACCAGCGAGCCCTGAGCAGTGCTGTCAATGGCAATCTATGCAAAATTTATTTCAATTTTTTCATTAAAAAATTGTGACATCTATAATAATCCTGGAAAGCTTCTTGCAAGACAAACAAACAAAAACCCACAAACCACCCGCCCACACCCCACTACCCACCAAAGCGGGTATCAAAATACCAAGGTGGCATTTTTCCTCTTGCCTTTGAACAGCAGTGCACTGACAATTCTTGGTGTATACAAAACACTCCTAAAACCTTCAAAAGTTTACTTCCTATTTGATACCTCTACAGCAGAAGGTAAAAGGCTACGATTTTATACAAGGGAAGTACCTGAGATGTCACCTGATGTTGATCAAAATAGGACAGTTGCTGTAGTTTTGTGAACACGGTCTCTAGGGTTGGAAACGCTTCTTGCTTGGTCTTCCTGGCTTTTTGCCCTTCATCCTCAACTTAACAGACAAAAAGTTATTTTGGTCATTTTATATGTAATGGGTCCCTAGTAGTTTCGCATTATTACTGATTTAAAAGACAAGAAAAATCTGAATAATCTTTACCCATGACTACATAAACCCCTACTTGCCTCAGTTTCCCGTTATACTTGGGACAAGCCTAGGCCCTAGCACGTGATGATATCGACGCTACTTTAAGGTTATGCCAGTGCAGAAAGGTGGCACCCGACCCGCACTGCCCACCAGTGCTGCATTTGTACCAGCAGGGCATGGCACACGCAGCTCTGGCTGGCCAGTCCCTCCCGTTCAGGCTTGAGCCTGATGCAAGCGTTAGAGCCAGGCTGGTGCAGGGGGACGCAGGGATTTCTAACCCCAGGGTCCTTGCCGTCCTGGTGCATTGTGAGGCAGGGCAGCGCTCTGTGCTGCGGGACTCCGGCCCGTACTTCACCTGGTGACTGTGAAGGGCATGAAAGCCAAATTACGTGGTGACACGCATGGCTCTGCACAACTTGCTGAGGACCTCACAGCTCCCGTGATCTTCACCACAGGCTACAATACAGCAGCATTAAAGCATTTACCACCCATTTCTGTAGTGCTCTTCTTATTCAGAATTTTGAGGATGTCTTTGGTAATCTTCTTCAGCTGATGTCTCGCTTCATCACGCTCCTTACCGACACCATAGAGGAGAATCATGCGCTGGTTACACTCGTGACTTGAAGATTCATCCTGAAAAGACCAGATACGAGTGAAGCTTCTTTTCTTTCTTCTGTTGCCACTTGCAGAAACCCGACCCGAGCAGCCCAGGCTGCAATAAACAGTCAGTAACTCTTCATCACAGAAAGCACCTCCTGCGGCTAGCGGTCTGGAGGAAACAGTGCCGAACGAAATGACGGCAGGGACAGGGTAAAAATACAGAGGGGAAAAATGTCATCCGATATTATGGATTCTGTACGTATCGACAAGGACAGAGTCAGAGGACACGTGCAGATGACCCTCCCAGCTGTGCCCTGGATTGATATTCAGCAGTAGATTAGTAGACAGAAGACGGATATCTAAAAACTGTGTGTCATTTCTCTTACCAGTCCATTGAAAAGAAGATGCAGCCCAACTCCTAAAATCCTATTTTGCACATCCAAAAGAAATCGAACTATGTGCAGTTTATTTAAATTGTAACTGGTTATATTTAATCTTTTAATAAAATGTATTGTATCATGTTGATGCAGTATATACAGCTTAAACCTGGAGAACTGCTCTCTAAGTCAGATAAGGTATAAATATTTTGTGCGATAATATACTTACCTTCTCCAAACAAACAAATCACTACTTCTTTCAACATAAGACTGCTTAAAAAGTCTTAAAAAATTAGGGCGGCATACAAAATACTACCAAAGAATCACAAGGCAAAAAGGTAGTAGATGGGAGTGCAACTCTACGCTCAGGGAAGTTGCAGTCTTACAAAACACATGCTCTCTTTTAAAAATAGTGACTCTGCCGGTAGGGCAAAATCAGGAACTAAACCTCTAATTATTTTTAAAAATCCTATTTCTCTCTCTGTTCCAGAGGAAACAAAAGCAGAAGCACTGAGTGCGTCACCTGGAATTTGCAGCTGTTCTGGCTGAGCCAGTCCAGAGCCAGAAGAAGGTCCGAGCCTCCCAGTGGGACGCACAGCTGCCCCTCCAGCCTCTCCTCACCCCTGCCATGGACGCATGAACCCTCCTGCCCGCACACAGGGTGAGGAGCTGGAGGAACCACGGCCGACCCTGTGCCAGCAGCACGAGCTTCCCAGCTGAGGAAATAGCCAAGTGTTCCATCGCTTCCCAACCGGCACCACGGTAATGTACTCTGGGATGGCTGGGGAGGGGCAGTGCTGTCTGACAGGGCACGCGAGGCAACACTCACTTCTAGGGCTAGACCGGGCAGCTCCATCGGTTACGCATGTCAAAGTGTAAGCTGATGTCTTTCTCACAGACAGCAATAACACTTTGCAGGTCTGTAAGGAAGATGTCAGGGATGTCTGGGCATTGGCCGACAAAGCATCAGCTCTCCGGAGTACCTTACATTACAAAGGCAGAGATCACACAGAAATACAGCAATTTTTACAACTGCATCACTATGCACGTGAAAGTCACTGCTCTGAAATGCAACACCGAGTGATTCAACGTCCCTGCCCGGCCTTCCCAGGCAGGCGCTTCAGATCAGACCTGATCTGATCAAGGTTTTCAGACTAAAGAGCTACAGTTTTCAACCCAGCTCATTTCCAGTGAGGCAGATGCCAGCCCTCGGTGTCTGCGGATGAGCGGCCAGCCGACACGCTCGGGGCAGCACGACGCAGACTGTTGCTGCAGAGCACGGGGGGCTGCAACTCCTGCGCGCTGGCTCAAGTCAGGGAAGTTTTAGACTGATTGGTAACACTGCACTGGTAAAGGAACTGATTTAGGAAAACAGAATCATAGAATGATAGAATGGTTTGGGTGGGAAGGGAGCTCCCAGCCCCCTCAGTGCCACCCCCTGCCATGGGCAGGGACACCCCCCACCAGCCCAGGCTGCCCAAAGCCCCATCCAGCCTGGCCTTGGGCACTGCCAGGGAGTCAGGGGCAGCCACAGCTTCTCTGGGCACCCTGTGCCAGGGCCTCAGCACCCTCCCAGGGAAGGATTGCTGCCTCCCAGCTCAGCTCCAGCTCCCCTCTTTTAGTTTAAATAGTTTAAATAGCTTAAAATGACAGGACAAACTGTCAAAGGAGAAGTAAAGGTATACATAAATAAGTAAATACCTACATAAATAAAGCTCAAACATTTGCCAGCAAAGTCCGAAATTCTCTGACCACGGATGGAACAGACCCCATTAGCCGTGCAAGCGCTAATGTGGAGGGCCCTTGGAAGCAACAACCAGTGGCTTTGTGGAGTGCCGCATCCAGCCTGGGAGCAGCGGGGTGGCACGGCGGCAGCCTGCGAGCAGCCGTTCCCGGCGTCTGAGCAGGGGCAGGGAGGGAGCGACCAGCCTCAGGGACAACCAACCGCGAGGCTGAAATAACACCATGGCAGAGCCAGCCAGCCAAGCAGAAATACAATAAAGAGGGGCATTTCATTCCTTTAACTTCGGCCTGGCCCTGTCAGATCTGCAATCAAAGGGAGTTTAAATGCTCTCCCTTTCCACACTGAGGAAGATGCGGAAAGCGGCGTTTCTCCCTCCTCCCTGGGGGGTGAGAGGCACTCTGTGCCGACCTGTCAGACAAGCAGAATCACGGCCCGGCCGCCTGCAGGCAGCAGGACAGCCTCGCCGCCCAGCGTGCCACCACAACCCGTCCTCCCCACACAGGCCCTCGCACCGCTGCCCCCACCAGCTCCCCTCTGCCACCCAGCCATCATGGCCCAGCTCAGGCCTCACCAGCTGTAACGCCAGTGGCAGGGCCAGGCGGCGGGATAGCCGCGGCAGGGCCCCCAGCCCACCGCCGAACTCAGCCAGAGCTGCGCCATCACCTGCCCGCTCATGCCAGGAACAGGTGGCACGAGGTCGGCCGTGGTGCCTAGCGCCATGGTGGCCCTGCGCCCAGCCACGCTGCCCAGCACCATGGCGGCCCTGCGCCCGGCCACGCTGCGCAGGGCTTGGGGAAGCTGTGTGGGACGTGCAGGGCAGAAGCCCGGGACAGAAGGTCACCACGGTATTTCAGCCACGCCGGCCAAACGGGCCACCTTACAAACACGGCTACAGCGAGTGCTCTTCTGCAGCAGGAACACGACATGCTCGGGAAAATAAACTGCAACAGAATCCCCGAAGAAATGTTCCCAACACAAAAATTAAAAGTAGACTAAAAAGGTTGGTGTCTTATGGCAGATGCAACTCACAATTTCTTTTTTGTCTTTACAGGGAGGGAAAAGACGAAGTGCCAATGAAAGCCGCAACCAACTTCAGCTACTCTAGAAACAACAGCAGCTGCACCAGCGACAACAAAATCAGTCAAGTCATTTTTCCTTTGCTTTATACAATCCTGTTCCTGGTGGGTATCACCATGAACAGCCTGGCAATGTGGGTCTTTTTTAAAATATCTAGTAAATCCAATTTCATCATCTTCCTCAAGAACACTGTCATTTCTGACTTCCTCATGATATTGACGTTTCCATTTAAAATCTTTAGCGATGCAAAGCTGGTATCATGGGTACTAAGGGGATTTGTGTGCCAGGTCACCCAGGTTGTATTTTACTTCACCATGTACATCAGCATTCTGTTTCTTGGTCTGATAACTATCGATCGCTATCAGAAAGCCACTTCGCCGTTCAGAACATCAACACCAAGGAGCCTTTTAGGTGCCAAGATCCTGTCCACAGCAATCTGGATCTTGATGTTTGCTCTCTCATTACCCAACATGATTCTAACGAACAGGAAGAAAACGTCTAAGAATGTACAAAAGTGTGCTCTCTTGAAATCTGAGTTTGGCTTAGTCTGGCACGAAATTGTCAACTATGTTTGTCAACTTATCTTCTGGGTTAATTTAGCCATCATAGTTGTATGCTACATACTCATAAGTAAAGAACTGTACAAATCCTATAAACGGACAAGATCCACAGGAAAGGCATCCAAAAAGACTGTAAATCTGAAGGTTTTCATCATTATCGCAGTGTTCTTTATTTGTTTTGTGCCATTCCACTTTACTAGAATCCCCTACACATTGAGCCAAACAAGAGACGTTTTTGAATGCTCTGCTCAGAACACCTTGTTTTACTTGAAAGAGAGCACGCTGTGGCTGACGTCGCTGAATGCATGCCTAGATCCATTCATATACTTTTTCCTTTGCAAATCATTTCGAAAGTCCTTGCTAGACATGCTGTGCAAGCAGGCAGCATCGTCAGAACTCAGAGTACGGATGAAGGAGCAGAACGAAGGAGATGACACAGAAGAGACGCCACTCTAGAGCCAAGAGCCACCCATAACCCTTCTTGGCCATATGTGTTTATTGGTGGCCGAAAGCAGCATAAATCCTGCAGGAGAGTATCTAAAATTTCACCATCTTCTGTGGAAATTGTCCTACAGATGAAGTACAGGTGCCCTGGAACCAACATCACCGGTTGCAAAAATAGCGAAACTAGAAAGCTTGACTAAAACAAGAGCAGCACCTGATCACAACCTCGTGCTTGTTGCCACTTCTAGTTGGTGCTGTAAGGAAAAAATTAAAATGCTGTTATGAAATGCAACAGATGTGCTTAGGAACTGCAAAGATATTGCACAAACAGCTTAACTTGTGCCAGAGCAAAGTCCCCGACGACACAAGATCTGGGAGATGCAAATAACATCCACGGTAAATGTGATTTCTGAATACAGGGAGTTGTCACCTTATACGCAACTGGCAGACAAAGAAAAATATAGGACATATGTAGATAATCTATTTATCTGTGCAGGTTTTTGGTAGCAGAATAACATTTTGCTTATCTCATGATATGATTACAATTCCTAATCCATTGACTAATCATTAATAGTTGTATGTCAGAGGAGATTATTTCATAACCCGTTTTATCTTGATGTGACTTAAATCTTCAAATACTTCACCTTGCTATATGAATAAACAAAAATGGGCACTTCTACAGAGAGCAATGTATTCTATCAGAAAATATACAAAGACTCAGTTTACAGAACACTTGGATCTTAGGGAAAGAGACTCGTAGTAAAATCTTTACTGATTAAGGGCAGCCGTTTTGCACTACAGGAAAAAAATAACCACTTCCCCTTTTCCATTTGGAAAAGCTGGGGGAAAAAAACAAAAAGAAAAAAGGGGAAGTATTTTCAGGTACATAACATTTTCAAGTATCGTAATAACCAGACATGAAAAAGATCAAAGGCTACTGTAATAAATTATGGTTCATTTATCATCACTGCAAAACAGCTCCAGTTCAGAAATACATTTCTGAGCAAGAGCTGGGTGCTGCCAAAAGCCGTCTCCTGTCTGCTCATCCTACCTGTGCCTGGCAGGGCAGCGGGCGTTTTTACGACCGATACCCAGTTTCCTAAAAGGACAGTTCACTCACTTTAGCACTCAGCCTTAGAGCTTACGCATCTCCTATAACCCCCCTGGATGAATTAAATATTGCACAAAACGTTTCCTGCTCTGCTTATGCTGGCATACACACCAACACCGATTACAGTTGGTACCTGGTTACACCGCTGGAAGCGGCTCCGTTACTTCCCTGGAGCCAGCCAGCGCGGCCCCACAACCAGCCCCGCGGGGCCCAGGACTGACCCGCTCCTGCTGGTGCCCCGAAGGGATGCGCCAGGGCCACACTTCCACCCGACGGTCATTCCCCACATTTCCGTACCTAGAGAGGGAGAGCGCAGTTATCTGGCAGCCGCTGCTCCCGACCAGGTGAGCTGTTCAGACGTCCGCGCTGCAGCCGCCTGCGTTCCGTGCAGCAGTCCCGGCAGGGCACGCGGAGGTGCGCAGTGCCTGCTCCTACGGAGGGGAGCAGCGTCAACAGGCCGGGTTGGCAGAACACACGGAAGATGCTGCCTCGGACGTCAGTCCTGGGGTATCGCGAGGGACCGCCTCAGCTTTATGTAGTGCTTGACGAGTGAACACAATCGGGTCAGGCAGCGAGGGACATGTCACGCTGAGAAAATGGCGAGGGTGGCCCTCATCCTGGTCATCCTCTAGGCTCTTTGCTCTCTGCCAGCCATTTAACACCAACACCAGCTGCATTAACCAAGATGTACATACCAACGCACAAACCCCCCGACAACAGAGCTGCAGCCCCAGAACCTCGAAAAGCAAGCCATGCCTGCCCACAAAGGGGTGGCCCGAACGGGAGCCACTTCCCACACGGCAGCAAGCAGAACCCAAGTCAGATCAGTTGACAGGAAAATACAAGACAAACCACCTAACTCAGTTCAACTTACACAGAAAGTTCTGTGTACAGAGAAACGCGCTGGATTCCAACGTTCTACATAATAAGCAGACAGTAAATACAAAGCATACCCTGCAGTGGCAGCAGCTTCTGCCAGAGCCGGACAGCGGCTGTAACCAGCACGCTGTACCACCTGGCTACACTGACCCCAAAATAAACCAGAAATGCCATTCTGGAGACAGAAAGTCAAGCCCAGGTTCACGTGTCAGTGCTAACAGGCTGCAGAGGGAGGGTGCAGCTTCTGCGTGTGTAGGTGCACATGACTTTCTAGCCAAGTAACCCACGGTAAGGGTGGCACTGAACAGGCTTTCTGGTCATGCATTTGATGATGACTAGCGTTGCCAGAACAGGGGAATTCCCATGCACAAACAAGAACTCAGAGCTACATTTGAGGATTATTCTGGAAAAAACTGTTGGGACACACTCCACGGTTGTCCATCCCATGACTCTAAAGGAGCCAAGCCGTAACGGCACAGCATAGGTGCCATCAGGTCTGCCCCACACAAACAAAAAGCCAGAAAGCATGCCCGTCTTGATGGATACGGTCATTTTTTCTTATTAGTACCGGAGAAGGTAGTGTACTTTCTGACAGAGAGCAAAAGGAAGAGAGAAAAGCAACAGCAAACACTATTAACTAACTCAGGCAACACATGAAAATGAGGAAGCAAACAACACACCACACCAACAGAAGTCTCATCTTTCTACACATTTCCCCATTCTTAATACTTTGCTCAAGGCTTCTGTCAGCAGAGGAACAGCGGATGAACCGGAGGCAGCCAAAGCCCCCTCTCCGAGACAATCGCTGCCAGGTTTGCTCAGGTACTTGCACGATCATGTGGTGCGGTGGGGCACTGGGTCATCTGGCTTTCAGATGTAAGAGGCTGATAACCAGCGGTGTGCATCTTGTCTTGAAAGTGTTATTTATGTCTGTGCTGAGACAGGAAAAACGGCATGTGCTTGGTAGGCACTATCTGAAGTCGCTTCCTCAGAAGTGCCTCGCTTTTGGGCCACAACTGTAAGATTTCTATTCAATGTTAAAATACTTTCCACGTAAAGACAAATGGTGCTCTAGGCCATCTGCTGTACACCGCACTATTGTATTCTCTTAGGCCTCCATAATGAACACACATCACTAACGTTTCATCGGACACTAGCCTGTAAACAGCTTCATCTCAGGCAAAGATTTAGATTTTCCTATGAACTAGAAATTGGTTGGTCCATTTAATGCACGTCCAGGTTTCATGTTTATTTGCGCAAACCTGCCAGTCACTGTAAGGAACGTGTCATTCTAAATACAGAATGTTGTGGTTTATGTTTTCTCTCTCCTTTTCACACAAGTCTGTTTCAAACAATGGGAGACTCTGCAAACGGGAGTACCGTCGGAAACTCCAGCGGAGCACCCTCCTCTGCACCGTGCCACCGAGACACCACAGTCACCCACCTGGTCTTCCCAGCACTGTACACACTCGTCTTCCTCCTGGGACTCGTACTGAACAGCCTGGCTTTTTGGGCTTTCTTCCATATTCCAAGCAAGTCAACTTTCATTGTCTACCTGAAAAATATCTTGGTTTCTGATTTTATAATGACCTTGATGCTTCCTCTGAAAATCCTGACAGACTCTGGCCTGGGACCGTGGCAACTCAAAGCCTTCGTCTGTCGCTTCTCAGCCGTAGTATTTTATGACACCATGTATATTAGCATCGTGCTACTGGGTCTCATTGCTTTTGACAGATTTCTCAAGATTGTGAGACCCTTTGGGAAGTTCTGGGTGCAAAACCTGACCTCAGCAAAGATCCTTGTGGTTCTGGTTTGGCTCTTCTTCTTTTTTCTCTCGCTGCCTAACATGATCTTATCAAACAAGAAAGCAACGCCGCAGTCCGTGCAGAAGTGTGCCTCATTGAAGAATTACTTCGGACTCAAATGGCACGAAGCTGTCAATTATATCTGTCAGTTCATCTTCTGGACTGTTCTCATCCTTATGTTTCTATTTTATATAATTATTGCCAAAAAGGTCTATGAGTCTTATATAAAAACACAGAAGAAAGACAACAAAAGTGAAAAAAGGATCAAGGGGAAAGTATTCATCATCTTCACAGTGTTCTTCTTATGCTTTGCCCCCTTTCATTTTAGCCGGGTTCCCTACACTCTGAGTCAGACGACCACCCGAATGGACTGCCGTCTGCGGAACCAGCTCTACGTTGCGAAAGAAAGCACGCTGTGGCTGGCTGCCACCAACGTCTGCATGGACCCCCTGATATACATGTTCTTGTGCAAACCTTTTGTAGAGAAGGTGCTGTGCAGGAGAGTGAAGCCATTTCGGAAAACAGTTCATACAAACCCAAAAACGGAACTGGACACACGAGTCTCTCCTACCGAATCGTGATTCTGCAGCCTCACGCTCTACGGTCTCTGCATATTCATAGGGAAGTTAAAAAAGAATTTGGTTTACTTCTGCTGTAGAAAACGATAGGGTGGCTGTACTGTAACATTAATACTTAATAAAAATGGTGAAACAGATTTCCCTATTTATACTCGCTGCTTAGCCTTACCAGGCCAGAAGCTGCTGCTCAGAGTGCCCGCCCCGACCTAGCATAGCTCTTCCCCCCAAGCGGTGCTCTCATCCACCCCACCGCAGCAGGCTGCGGAAGCCCGTCCGTGCCTTGGCTGCACCCGCCCAGCCACAGCGCTGCTGCGCTCACCCACTGACCCCGTGCTTCCAGGAGCCGCTTGTGCGACGTCCCAGCCAGAGCCACGTCGGTGCACAGAACTAGCAGTGATCCCCACAGACCGCTGGCTCTGCAAAGCTAACGGGAACAGAGATTTTTCTGATCGGGACACGAAATCACGTCCACCTCACAGAATTCAGACAAACTGCAGCCTATGAATTAAAATACTTTCCTGTAACCTAAGTCAATCTGCAGAATGATTCTATCTGCTTTAAACAAACAAAAAAAATTACTTAACACTTACGCAGCTTACTGACTGTGGCTGCTTCTANAGGGACTCTGGTGGCGGCTGCGGTGGGCAATGCCCGGTGCCCCAGAGCACAGCCCTGTAGGCCAGCGGGAGACCCAGGGCTGCTCCAGGCACGGGGCAGCCCAGAGCCACATACCATTCACCCACCACCCCGC
>VWZZ01007158.1:230010-255229 GCA_013399095.1 Psophia crepitans
CAGACAAACTGCAGCCTATGAATTAAAATACTTTCCTGTAACCTAAGTCAATCTGCAGAATGATTCTATCTGCTTTAAACAAACAAAAAAAATTACTTAACACTTACGCAGCTTACTGACTGTGGCTGCTTCTAAGGACAATTCAGCATTATTTGGGATTAAAACACAGAGCTGTTGTCTTTGCATGTTGGTGGTTCTTACTCCATCTGTCAGCTTGGCCGGCACATCGCGGGGCAGGGAAGCGGAGGAAATGTATTTGACAGAGGGAAGGAGAGCACAGTCTCTCCCACCCCTANGGGCAGCCCAGCACCACGTACCATTCACCCACCACCCCGCTCCCCGGAGGGAGCACCCCAACACGTCCCGCTCGGTGGCACCTCCACCCCTCCCAGTCCGAAGCACAGGCAGGCAGGGCAGCCAGCAACACTGCCTCATCCTCCGTGTCCAGAAAATCCCTCTCCGCACCACTCCCAGAGCTCCCCTTCAGCGCTCCCACAGGGGCCGTGTGCCGAAAGAGGAGCTGCGTTCTCACCCCAAATGCTGGGATTTATTTCACAGTTTTAAGACATAAAAGAGAAACCAACTGTTAATGACTCCAACTCTCCAAAAAAACCCTGTTTAAATTTACCTTAGCCCTCAGCAACACCTCCTTGCTTCACAAACATGTCTCTAGTGGTACTTGTCCCCTGACTGACCTGTCGGCCCCGAGGACTGCCCTGCCTCAGGGGACGTGGCGTTGCAGCAGTGGCCCCAGGGAAGCAGCACACCTCGCTCTGCCATCAGCCCCCGCCTCGCACTCCTGACACTCCTCTCCCGCTGCCCTGCGACGCTGCGGAGCTGCGGCACGAGAGTGCCCAGCACCTTGCCGCGGAAACAGCCGCCTCCCGCACTAACAAGCTTCCCCTCTCCAGCAATGCTGCTGGCTTTACACCTTCTCACACGTGCCAGGCGCTTCCAGCGCCACTTGCAGCTACTTTCAGAAACGCCGTACCTACAGCAGCCTCAGCCGGTCCCGCAGGGTGGCCACGCAGCCCGACTGCTTCACAGCGGGTTTCAGACCACCGCGCATCAAGAACACCTGCGGCTGGGACTCCCCGGCCCCTGCCACACAGGCAGATGTGCATCTGATTCAGCGACGCGTGCTCACGGTACCTCCCCCAGCGGGCATCTCACACTCAGCTGCAGCACCTGCAGCAGCGGCTGGAAACCAAACTAATCCCCCTTCAGCTTCCAGCTGGTTCCGAACTTCCCTAAAAATCAACCTTCTCTCCAACGGTGTCTTCCTCTCAGGATTAACTGCTGTTCAGGGAATAATTCCTCTCCCCCCCACACAGATGGTGTTTAACAGGATAAACTTAGCTACTTTAGTAAAAGAAAATATATTAAGTTCTTAGCTGCTAAAACAGTCACCACTTCAGCAGCTGCTTCAGGAAACGTATGAGGAGCCTGACAATGTTTCTCTACGCTGCTGATGTAGCACAGCAATTAACGGAGTGACCAGCACTAAACGACAGGAGAAGACGCTCTGTCAGTCCGCTGTGACCTTCCACCAGGCAGGTGCCCACGGAAATCTGCGTTCTTCGGGTGGACTGGGGAAGAATTCAGCACGAGACTTTGCGGCCAGGTCCTCGGCCCCGTGAGCCCCCTGGCACAGCTCATACAGACGTCCCCAGGACTCCCAGCACAGACTCACATCCAGCTCTGGACTTAAAAGTGGAAGTCTGGTCCATTTTTGTGGTTATTACAGAGGAAGACAGTAACATAAAGTGAGCAACATGGCAGTGATAAACCACGACAGTGCTGAAGAACAGAAAACTTACTCTGCTGCGGAGGGTTTTTTATTTTCTCATTTTCACGGCTTGTAATACAAGGCGCCTTTAACGCCGTGCACGAACACATACTGGCACCACGCACAGCCGGGTACTAAGAGCCTGCGTGTAAGGGTGGTGCAACCACAGAACGGGCTGAGCTGCTCCTTAAACAGGGGTGTGCCAAAGGTTTCAGAGGAGTCTTAATCATCTGTTTTTCAGCTGCTGCTTCTCAGGTAGGTAAAAGGGAGCCAGGGTTACCAAACTCTGCCAGAGAAATGCAAGGTGCCTGCAAGGATAGGACGTCTGGCTGATGCACCTACAGAAAAGAATTCTCCCAAATTCTCACATTTGGGATTTTGCACTTTTCTTCTGCAGGTTTTTAGATCCCTGCCTTCAGATGGAAGCAAGAATCATAACAGTTAAAATGCCTCAAAGTTTAGGTCTCTGCTTTTTAAGGCTAAAAAAAATACCCCAAAACCCCCAAACTGGTATTTTATATTTTAGAGCTGACCAAAATGGAGACAAGTTTTGAGACCAGACTTCCCTCAGAGACAAGGAAGCCATCAGCTCCGGCCCCAGGCAGGCAGCGCCAGCAGCATGCACAGAGAGCTGCTCTTTGGGCCCTCCAGATTTATTTAGTGCAGTCAGGGAATTTGTGTAAGTCCATAAAGTTTACCAGTATAGTCAAGACAACAATTCAGTCACCACTTTTCCAAATCTGACGTTTCTCCCAGCTTTCCTTGGAGAGGCTGGTACCGACACTCAGGAGCTGCTGGGACAAACCTTTGCTGTCCCCGGATTCAGCCAGCGTACAAGTCGGAGCAAAGGCACCTGACGTTTCCACCCTATGGGCGCTCGCCCCAGTCCATCCCCTTGCCAGGCCACAGCGGGGCTTCTCCCCTCCGCATCCAAGCGGCCACCTGCTTGGCCACACTCCAGACTAGAAGCAACAGCCGACCTAGGAACAGGAAAACTGGTACCAGGCCTTGAACTTGCTCAGACAGACGAACCTTATTCCTGGCTCCTATGGTCCAGGATTCACACAAAAGCTATCGACACTTACTCTAAACATTTCTAGAGGTTGTTGGGTTCCCAGCAGGGGAACTACTGGGCACTAGGCAGTCGAGTTTTGTAGGAAATCAATCTTATTTAGGTACACAAAGGGTTAAGATTTCTTTGTATTTTTTATTTTACTTGCTTTTCAGAAACTGGAAAGACAAATACACCTTTGCCTAGCACACGTGCCATCTAGCCTTCCAGATTTTCTATCAGACTGCCCCTCCTCAGCCAGCCAGCAAGCTAATTGCTGAACGCCTGAAGCACTTCACACACGTCCCGACTCTGGCACAGCGATACGCCTCCCTCCGCCACGGCTCCTACGATCGAGGGCTGAGAAAACTCTCATAACATGCAGCACTACTTCACTTAACTAGAAATGCAAACCAACAATTTGCATCACGAAGAAGAGCTGGGAAGCCAAGTCGAGCAACCAGGAGACTACCCGGAGGAGGGCAGACGGCGCAGGGCCAGCAGGCTGCGTGTGCAAGCCGAGGGCACTGGGATAGCCTGAAGCCCGCAGGCAGGACCAGCCAGCCCAGGGGCATAACGCCGGGGTACCCACCAAGGCGCGGTGAGGGACTGGGGACAAAGAGGAAAAAGAAATGAGCTTTTTAAAATCCAGTTCTTAATCAGCTCCCTTCCTCCCTCTCTCTCTTCTAGTGACAGCCGCCGAACAGGGACTGAGCGAAGCGCCCACGGGAAGGGGAAGCACCAGTCCCTTCCACGGACAAAAGCACCTCCGCCTTGTGCACCTCAAGGTGTAACGCTGGAGGAATCCTCCCAGGCTTGCAAGCTCTGATCCTTCTACTGCTTTTCTATGTTTAAAAAAAAAGAAAAAGCGAGGCTCATGTATTATGCAGGTGGCTAATCTGCCTTAAAACTAACCCTGTAGTTCATATTGCTAAATACGATAGTAAAGCAGTTTTAGACTGAAGCAACACAATAATTGTTATAATAACGTTGTTCAGGCTCTTATGAAATCTGAGGATTGCTCTCTAATCACCAGAACACAAAAAGGGACATCCAACCTTTAAATAAAGCAAACAATAGTAAAGTTATAGGTTAGCTTCCAGCTTTTCATCAGAGCTTCACATTTCTTTTGCGCTGTTTTTATGACAAGCTCCCCAGCATTTCCTTTTCATGTGCCGGCTAGTCCTGACCTGCCCCAGCCTGAGAACCGCCAAGCAACAGGTCTGAACTAAAAGCCTCCAAGGGAATGCTGTGACAGTGGTTTCTAACCCATTAAGTTTTACTGATACATGAAAATACAGAGATTTTAAAGAAAAGTTAATGTGCCATTGCACCCCACTCATAAAAGCAAACAAAACCCCCATTCTCATGTAGACTTTATTAATCCCTTCAGTATTTGATCACTGGTAACACACACTTTGGTGCGTGTACTCCGTTCACAGGGTACCAACTACCAAACGCTTGGGTCCCTGAGAAACCAAATTACATCTTTTAAACATTTCACTTCTCATTTCTTCCCTTCTTCCCCATGACACGTTCTGCAGCACTGTTCCTTACACCCCAGCCTAAGACAACCCCGGCATTAGAAGTGCCTGAAGAACAGCACCACAAATCAAAGCACCACGCTGTCGTGCCGGGTCTTGACCAAAGCTGGCAGGACCAAGACCAGAGGAGAAGGCACATCTCCTGCAACACCCCCCAGTCAGAACCATGCCCTGCACCAGGGACACAGTACAGCACCCAGCGTGGGAGTGTGCCATCTGGTGCAAAACTTTCAGATTTAGGGTTAAAACTGCCAGTTACAATCCATCTGCAAATCTGCTTCCAGCCCTCAGACCTCCAGGTTCCCACGTCCCTGGTCCCCAGGGCCGCTGCTCCTCAGAACAGTGCGAATGCTTTGCTCAGGGCCCAAGCTGTGACATCATCTCTGCTCCTCTGAGGACCTCTGACGCTGGAATGTTGGGCTGCTCAAACGCCCCAGAGAAGGACCATCTGCTACAAGATGTCACGATGGAAGAGAGGTTGCTTTCTCCTGCAAATTCTGCAGTGTTTCCCTGCTGGCAGGCTGCTAACCACTGTGCCTTGGATTAGGGGGGCTTCATTCTGCTCCCTGTCTGTCTTCCAGCTCAGGGGGCTGGGTACTCAGTGAACCAAACGGCATCGACTGGGAAATTGGCCTGGTGAAGAGAAGCTGTGCACAGAACGGTCACAGACCACGACGCTACTCAGCTACACCTAGTGCAGGAGTCCTGTGCGCTGTCAGGCCCCACACGATACAGACAGAACGTCACTGCTGGTAATACCCACGGGAGAAAACCAAGAAGTCGTCACTTCGTCACAGCTTAAACTCAGAGTTCTGACACAAGTTCTGGTGGGTCTAGGTTGCAACAAAGCCAAAGAATAGACCCTTCGGACAACGGTGGCTCCACCAGTGACAACTGGAGGGGAGACCACAGCAGTAAAAAAGTGGTGCTAAGGTAAGGTGCAAAGCTGAGTATGAACAGGTCTGACTCCAGCATCAAACATCTGGTACTGGGGAAGAGAGCTGAGAACTCCCCAAAAGGGCAAAGAAAAAGAAATTTAAATGAAATCCCCCAAACTCTCAAAAGGAAGGAGATGAGGCTAAGCCCACAATCAGCACAGAATTTGCACAGCACCCTGGTAAACCAGATCACGCTGAAAGTCAACCAAAGAGCTCGAAGTAGGAGGCCCGTGCCGAGCACGATGAACAAAGGCAGATACTCGCACAGCCTGCCAGCTACCGCAAAGCCACTGGAGAAGGGGCAAGAGGAACAGCCATGTATGGTCACCAGAGGAAGAACAAGGTCTCCTCTTAACGGAGGGCACAGACAGTGATTTACAGCGATAGGAGAGAAACACTGCAAGAGAGATCAAATGCGGAGAAATCAAGCCGTCTGCGTGGCTGTGCAGCGAGCCACACTGCCCCTGAGCTGCGCTAACCCATGGCAGCACTCACCACCGTACCCCAGGGCCGCTCACGGCCCTCCCCACGGGACGACCTCGCAGCTCGAAGCAGCAGCCTATGAGACCAGCAGTCAGGCACGTACTCCTGCCTTACACAGGCTTCACTCAGAACAGGGAACCGGATGACCACAAGCAATGTTGGGGTGGAAAACGACTGAAAGCCACTAAGGAGGTGAACCAGCGATGGGAAGGAAAAACAGGAGGCACCATCAGCCTAGGAACAGGACAAGCACTTGAGAGGGGCACAAAACACAAGCAGCTGCTAAACGCTGGAGCAGAAGGGACAGCTGAAAGTTGGTGAAATGGTAGCTGGCACATGCTGTCCTACGCAGCCATGTGCAAGGTCAGAGAGAGGCAGAGACCATCTAGTCTCCCCTCCCTAACTGCAGAAGCAGCCTTCCCCATCCTCAGGCGATGCAACAGGAACCATCACTTACTGTCAGAATATCCAGCTCCTGAGATGGGGCTGGCAGCTTGTAGCAACACAGCTGAAAACACAGCAGCATGTAACACGTGCTCCTGCTGGCTTCATTTGCGTTATCTGGTTTGCCTTGCAAAAGCTGGTCTTCAAAGATGAGCCGTGTCAGAAGTCTCCTACGATCAGGGACTGCCCCTGATTCAAGGCAGAGGTCCTGAGGCAAGTGGGAATTTCAGAGTCTGCCCAGTAGCAGAAACATGGAAATTAGCACAGCCCCACGGACAGACGGACAGGGGAAGCTTTTCAGCACTACGGGGGCAGCTGGCAGGTCCCGCTGCTGCTCTGCACAGGGCCCCACGCAGTTGTCAAGGCCACCGATGCAGAGGGCTGTCCAGTCCCACAAGACGGGGACTGGGGAATCAGACCTCCACATCTTTGAGGGAAAAAGAAAAAAAAATGTGTATGGAGAAGCCCAGGCAGAACAGACAGAGCACTCTGAGAAAAGGCACCTGGCAGCCACCGCCCTCGTAGCATTATTATTTTTTTCTATTCTTCTGAAGATTTAATGAGGAAGATACAGATTTGCTTTCTTTTGGTGGCAGAAATGGGAAATTAACCACTTCATCCTCTACTGACATGAAGCAAAAATTTGTCCTGCTATAACTACTGCCACAGTTATTTCAACGCTCTTAAGACCCTGAATTACCTTGCTCTAACTGGGTGTCCACCCAGGACCCCCGACGGCAGGACTGCCAGCGCCAGCGGGCTCGCAGTCAGAGTCTTACAGAACACGGTGACAGCCACAAGCACGCAGTAAACACTCCAGTCATTTTAGCCAAAATATTTAGTTACAGACTTAACCTTTTGCTTTCATCCTACACGCCATTTAGGAGAGAGGATCTGTTCAAAGCACAACATTAAAGATGTCTAAATATAGTCAAAGGAATAATTGACACAATAATCTCGATTAGCAGATATTTGCATCTATCCAGCACAGGATTTTTCAGTATCACATCAAATTCGCATTTGCCCTGCAGACAGAACTGCACTAAGCAAAAGGCACAGGCAGGCTGCACGGGTCGCTGTAAAACACCACTTCAGCCTGTCTGCCACGTCTCGCTGCGCGAAGGCTGCTGCCTTCAGCAGGCACTAACCCACCTCTGGGTGAATCACTGTCTGCGTCCTGGGCGCCCGGGCTGCTCGGAGCCAGGAAGTGAGCGGGAGCGCGGCGCTCACCTACCCTGGCATGTGAGTCATTCCCAGGAATGAGAAAGCCAGTTGCTCCAGTTGCTCCTGGCCAGGGGAATTTGGACACTCTGATCAGGTATCGCAAAAAAAGCCATCAGAAGCAAAAAAAGCTTACTTCCAGATATGGTTTATTTAACTACCTTCTCGCACGGAATGCTCTCCCGCCTACCGTAGTTTCACGATGCAGTCTGGAGGAGTCTAAGGCACTTTGGAGATGCAGCTCAGGGACAAGTGGAAGGCGGCAGTGGTGACAGGTAAGTGATCTCTGAGCCTCTGAAAAGCGTTTGATAAGTTGTTCTATGAATCTTCTCGCTCTTAATCACTCTCAAGTGAAAAGAAAACAGGAATTAAGATACGGTTGCTGAAAAACAGACTTGGAAACATAAATCAAATATCAAATCAATTTAAAGTGTGAAAAGCTCTCAAAATAGCCAGAGTTTGCTAACCTTTTATTCATTCAAACTAAACTTTACTCCGTATCTTTTTTCCGATGGCAAAAAAATGCTTTTCTACTCATCGTTCCTTGTAAGACGTGAATTGAAGCGCAGGAGGGTTCATGGTTCCAATAAGTTACTTCCTGACAGAGCTTAATTTATATCAAGTAAGATTCAGTAACTATTAACATCTGAATTTGGTATAAAAGGTTTGTACCTGTATTCCTTTTCACCTCTTTCAGTCAGGAAAGCATACGTGAATTCTCTTAATTATATTCTACAGAATAAAGGTTCTCCTCCTTCATACTTCACTCAGATCATGTTAAAACTTGTCAGGTTCACTGGAAAAACCACATAGCTCCGAACAAGCAACTCACAAACTATACGTCAGATTAGTCTCAACGTTTGGGAAATATACAAGGCACTTTCAAAAACCAATGGCATTTAAGGAATATTTTAGATTGAAAAGGTTATTCTTAGTTACGAAGAACTGAAAGTAGCAGCACAATGGAAGTTTCTGTACACTGTGACTTGCCGCTTGTGCATTGGAGGGGCTGCAGGCACCCGCCCTCTGGTTACCCACGCTTGCTCGGGAAACTGGCAGCCTTTCACACTTCTTTCCATCTCTTTAAAGAAGATTCTGCAATCTTCCTTTAAAAAGGGAAACCAGGAAACTCAGGGAAGCATTCGGCTGATGCCACTGATTCACCGCCAGAAGCACAGGCCTCGGACCGCAGGAAAGCCGCCAGCACTTGCCTGGTTTCGAGTCCACTCTGGCGGGCACCCTGCTCCGGGGGAGGCAGCCGGCTCCCCGCGCCAGACCAGACCTTCTCCCCTCTCCCCGCACTGCGGGACGAGAGCTGGCAGCACTGGGGACAACCTGCCCAACTGGGGCAACATGGGTCAGCTCTCGCAGGAGGGAGAGGAGAGCAGGGGAGGGGAGAGAGGCCGAAGGGCATTCAGGGACCTCAGAAACAGAAAATGCATCTGTTTGCATTA
Organism: Psophia crepitans; assembly: GCA_013399095.1. Classification (NCBI taxonomy): domain Eukaryota; kingdom Metazoa; phylum Chordata; class Aves; order Gruiformes; family Psophiidae; genus Psophia; species Psophia crepitans. Next base: position 238,935 of record VWZZ01007158.1, read on the forward strand.
GGGGTGTGGGAGAAAAAAGCAGCAAATTCTCAGCAGCACCAGCCGCCGGTTCCTCCTCCCTCCCTCCCCACAGAGGGTTGCCTTTCCCAGCTCAGCCCTGCTGTCTCACCCTTGGCTCCCCTCCCTAGCTGCCAGGCCCCCCCCAGGGCAGGGAGGGAGTGGGGAGACCAGCTCGCCCAGCACCCGCACCCCGCCGTGCGCTGGCACGCACCCGTGTTGGGTGCTGGAGCACCAGAGCTCCCAGGGTGCCGGGGCATCGGGAGCCGCCTGGCCGCGCAGGTCCCGGGAGCATCGCTGAGCCGCAAAGGCAGCCGGGCAGGGCGGCCAGAATGGGAATGAGCCCTGGGAGGAAGCAGCAAGTCACAGAACAGAGTTTGTCCCCCACGGAAGCAGCCCTTCGGAGACCAGACGCTCCTTCTCGACCGGGAAGCCTACTCCACCGGCTGCACGTCGCCCAAGGTGCGACACATCCAGGAACCACTGAGGGGGGAAGCTCCTTCTCCTCTTTTTAGAAGTCACTTGCTCGCTTCTGCACAGCCAAGATCAGAACGATCTGCACTTTGAGCAAGGGAGCACTAGGAAAAGCCAGTCACAAGAGCTGCAGTAAGACTGCAGCGTTAGACCCCAAGTGTGCAATATTTATCGAAAGTTCGGAATGGGGTGAAAACGTGCCTGGCAGGAACCAAGAGCTACAGACGCACCATACTGCTGTCAGCTCCCAGGGCTCCGCAGGAAACCTGGCTGCAAGAGATACTAACCCCAGCGCTGCCAGGAAAGCACTAGGGGAAGTCAGCGATATTAATTCCTACATTTCAGCAGCCATAACCGTTCCCAACACACAAAATTACACTGCCTTCTTAAAAAACCCCTAAAACCTCGCGCCCACAATTATCAAAAGCAGGTTTCCACATCTGAACCAACACTGAACCTCACATGACATCCTACAATAACCACTACTTCTGGTTTTTCCTTGGGGAAACGGCAGCGACACATCGAACTGACAACTGATGATGAGCGGTAAAATTTGGCTTACGTTGCCTTCGCTGCAGCAGCAGCTTCTGCCGCTACACGGGGGCTGGCAAAGCAGAGGGGTCAGGGGAGGAGCACCCTGAAACTGCTCTGCAGAACGGCGGGCAGAGCGGGGACTCTCCAGGCTGCTCAGGAAAACGGGGCTTGCACGGGACTGGACTTCTCCCAGCCATACCCCAAAATCCCCACATCCTTTCCCTTCCTCTTCACAACAGTGGCGTTGCTGCCGGCAGCCAACGCGGTTAACTGTGCCGCAGCGGTGCATACTGAAGCACAAAAACCCAGCTGACTACAGCAGATGGGAATTTTTTTGTCCTTTTCCAATGTGAATTACAATGCGTACAAAATAAATCAATAGAAATTGTTTCAATGCAAAGTAAAACACCTAAAAGTGAGACTGGACTCACTCCAAAGTTTAAATGGCACTCTCCACAGGCATGGACCGATAATCATTTTTTTCCCCACGAGATGTTTTCTCACGGGATCCCCTGTAGCATTTGAGATGTGACAGAGGCACAACAGCCAGAGCTACAACGGATGAAGGTGTAATGCGATCAATCACGTACCTTCTTTTTCATTCTTTGTGACCCAGACATCATCTTGATGGTTTCTAAAGTTTCATTATGAGCTTTATAGCGTAATGTTTTTCATTGCGTAATACCAATAATCAAACCTAACAGCTCGTATTTTCAGCAGAAAGCTCCAGCAAATCTAGCCTAGCAGGCGCGCTGCGGAGCGGCGGCCTCGGCTCTCTGTGCTGCACAGCGTCCCGCGGAGCGGCTGCCAGCACCGCGCCCGGCGGCAGCACGAGCGGAGCAGCCGGCTGCCTGCTCGCCTGTACGGAAGCCAGCTCCTCTGGAAGGAGCTCAAGACCACCCAAGCATCAAATGCTGAAACTTAATCACCAGGTTTCACTTTCTGCCCCAACTACTGTGTTTATAGAACTCCTCAAATTGAAAAGTCTAGGACCCTGGGATAACAGAGCACACTGGATGAGGAAGGAACGGCCTAGGGAATTGCAGGGTGATTATCTGAAGAACATTGCCTTGCTGCCCGCTGTGCCAAGAACAGAGCCCATGAAAACACAAGCAGCTCGGGAACGGCAAGGCTGGGAGGGAAGCTTGGGACGAGATTACAAGAGAGAAAAGTTGGAAGTTATTCTGGAGAAACACATATAAATGTGAACCTGCTTCTGGCCACCCCCTCGGAAGGGAAGACAAGAAAAGTGACCTGGTGAGGGACTAAAACTGCGTCTTCCAAGCAGCAACAGAACTGTAATCCCGGGGGACAGCAAGGGGACAAGTCTGCAAAGGCCACACCCCGGGAGAGCAGGCGATACCCCTAAGGGTCCTGTTGCCATCCAGAGGGACCAGGACAGGCTGGAGAAATGGGCCAACAGGAACCTCACGCAGTTCAGCACGGAGAAGTGCCATGTCCTGCCCCTGGGGACCGACAGCCCCCTGCACCCAGACACACTGGGCACTGGCTGGGAAGCGGCTCTGCAGGGAAAGACCTGGTGGGCAAGCTGAACGCGAGGCAGCAGCCTGCCCTCGCAGCAAAGCAGGCCAGCAGCCTGCCAGGCTGCATTAGCCCAAAGGCTGCCAGCAGGTCGAGGGAGTGAGCCTTCCTCCCGGCTCAGCAGCACCAGGCCGTGCCTGCAGTGTTGGGTCCCGCTCTGGGAGAGGCACGGACACGCTGGAGCCCAGCACGGGGCCGCAGGCAACTAACGGAGTGGAGCATCGGATGTGCCGGGGGCTGAGAGCTGGGACCCCTCAGCCTGGAGAAGGGGCAGCTCCGCAGGATGTCATCACTGTGTACAGCTCCCTGCAGGGAGGGGGCAAAGAGACGGAGCCAGACTGCCGGCAGTGCTGCCAGGGCCAGGGCAGGAGGCAGCGGCCACAAACAGACCTGAACAGCATAGAGCGCTCAGGGAAAATCAATCTGCTGAGCACAGGGCTTTTTTGGTGGTAGTGGTCTTCTGGTGGTTGGGTTTTGTTAATTATTGTGAGGGTGGTCAAGCCCTGGCACAGGTTTCCCAGTGAGGCTGTGGAGTCTCCATCTGTGGGGGTACTCACCGCCTGAACGGACGCGGTCCTGCTCAGCCAGCTGCAGCGGATGTTGCCCTGAGCAGGGAGCTGGAGCTGATGAGCAACCACAAGAGATGAAGTCAGGAAGGAGTTGGAAAGACTGCAGGCAGAGGCCAGCCGGGCACAGTGAGCGGACGGTGGTGCTGGGGAGAGGCCAGGACCACACCGCTCAGAACTTTGGGACTGCACCTACACCTAGCCCTGACGACAGCGCTGGCATGGAAGCTGCACCATGCAGGGCACATTCTTAACGGGGGTTCACAGAAAGAACTCCACAGGGTTACAGCACCGCTGCCACTACCAGTAGTTTTGTGCAACCAGAATCAACCATCAGCAGCATCTTCTGGAAAGAAGCAAAGAAAACATTCCAGAGTTAATCCTTTCCTCCTGTCTAATTAGAGCCTGCCATACTGACAAAACATTAATTACCCCAATTCTGCCAACCATTGCATTGTGCTCTCGTTTTCTGGTTTTGCCGTGTTTAAAAAAAAAGCCAAGCAATTGTAACACTTGGCTCCTCTGCCACCACAACAGCCCTCACCTCCTGCCCAACGGGATGCCATTTCTGTGGCGGTTCTCTCCTAACTCTGCACATAAAAGCCACCGCAGCCCACAGGAGATGGACTTTCGCACTACACTTCATACGACACGGCTCTAGAAACGGCGGGCCTAGTGCCAGCCCCTCTCCGGAAGGGACCAGCCGGCACACAGCCCGCTGCTGCAGTCAGCAGCACACAACACACGAGGCCGGGACCCGCAGCAAATACATGACACCAGTTTCTGCTTTTTCGTTCCTGAAAAATGCACGATAGTCATTAATGCAACAGCGGACAGGAAAGCGTTTCTGCAGCATCACTCAGGACCTGCGATGCCTACACAGGAGGAAAGAGAATTCGTGCATCTTCAGGTTCCGCTAACAAGTTCAAAAAATAAACAGTCCCACCGTAATGATTAACAACATTTACCAGATTTTGTAACCTCAGCATAGAAAATCTGATTCAAAGCAAGTAACATTAATCCATGAACTTTTAATATGGAACAGTTCAAAACACAGAAGGGAAAAAAAAAAATCCTTTGGTAGTTCAGGCAGCATCCCAAAGGTGAGAGCTACCCCACACCCGGGAAAACAACAGTCCATAAGCATTCACCTGAAACGAGAGAAAAACTGAAGGGGTGTATTTGGACAAAATATTCCAAAAGTGACTTTGAGAAAATGAGGTATGTCCAATTAATTTACTTTCTTTAAAGTGAGGAACTCATGTTATCCTAAGGGGATATTCCCCCCAAATTGGTAATTTTGCACATTAAACAGGATTATTTAGTTCTTAGAGCAGCACTCTGCTCTCCCAGTTCAGGCTGTCCTGCAGGCGTGCAACAGCTGCGCTACGGGTGCAAACTGAACGCGGGGCCCCGGCAGAGCAGGGGCAGGGACGGTGCGGGAAGCGCCGACGAGCACGTCCGGCTGGTCACTCAGGTGCAAGGTCAATCGCGCCCAGGCACCGGGAACAGCGTGGGGCTTTTGGCTGTCACGTACAAAGGGCCGGGAAGGACCGAACCCCAGCCGCAGCAAGCGGGAAGCTCTGCAGGTTACAGAACGGTGTGCAGATCGTTTTTCTCAGAGACACCTCTTGGGCAAAACTTCGGTGGGGAAGGAAGTCTCCGTTAGCAGCGTGTCTCAAAGCGGATGTGGAGGGACCGCTTCTCCCACGTGCCTACCGACAGGCGCCAGCTCGGGGCTCCGAGGCTGCCATGGGGAGGCACGCTCCCCAACCACCAGCATCACGTGTCTTCTAGCAAAGACAAACGGACAGGACGCAGGGGCAGGGGAGGACCCCGGAGACAGAAGCAGCTGCTCCACCAGCTGAAGGCAGATGGGAGCAAGCTGCACCACAGCTTGCCCGGGGCCAGGACGCTGTGCTGCTCAGAGATGCACGAGAGAAACGTTGGGCTGGAATTGAGGGGGAAGTTCAAGGAGGAACCTGAAAACCAAGAAGGGGGTTTTATACTGGATAGTGAAGCAGATGAGAAGCTTTCTGAGCAGAGGCAGTGGTTCCTGTTTCTGGATATGACTAAGCAGACAAGCACCGTAAGCCACAGCCGAAGACAGTTATGCCCGCGTTCTTATTTCTCAGCCTCCCTGCAATTCAGGCAGTTGAGCACGGCAGCGTTACCGTGTTACGGGGAAGCAGCACCCACTGTCCGCAGGCCCTTGCGGCGGGCTCCAGGAGCCAAGGGCACAAAGCCCACGGGGGCTGTGCCCACCCTCTCCCACCACCCCACGCTGAGGCAGCTCAGCCTGAAGCAGCCAGCACGCGCCAGCTGGCCGAGACACGCAGGGTGGGGGACCCCACTCAGCTCAGACTCGCTGGAGTGGGCACGGGGGGTCTCTACCAGCGGAGCAGTGTGGCTGAGGCGGGGGCACCCCAGGAGCACCCCAGCCCACCCCATGCAGGGCCAGCGATGCCAGTGCGGGGCTGCAACCAGTCAGGAGGTATCTCCCAGGATGGAGATCCACAGCCTTCATGAGCAACCTGCACCTGCACCACAAAAAAAGCATTTTCGTGTGCTCAGATGTAAGTTCCCGAGTCTCAGTTCACGCCCACTGCCTCCTGCCCGGTCAGCGGGCACCCTGGAGGAGAAGGAGCCGGCTCCTGCTGCCGGGCAGCCATGCAGGCTGTAGGAGCCCTTGAGCCCTGTCGATCCCCAGCTGAACCACCTCAGCTCTCCCAACCCCTCCACAGACAAAAGACGCTGCACTGGGTCTGTGGTTACATCGGAGCACGAGCAGCCACGGTCCTGCGGCGCACAGGAGCCTGACTAACACAAACCCAGCGGTTAGGCGAGTTCTTGTCACCGCTTGTGCTGCTGCCAGCAGCGTGGCACCCCTTGGCACAACTGGCACAGGAGCACAGTTCCAAGGACGGGGATGCGGCAGCTAGAAAAATGCAAAAAACAGGAAAGCGTGCAAAGCACAAGAGAGTAAGAGGCACATACGCGCTCGCTGTAGGTACAAATTCCAACAGGAATATCAAGTCATTCCACTCTGCACTAACAGTAGTTAACATCTACTTTTACCGAAAGGGAGATGGACGATTTTTAACAGAGGCCTCCGAGGAAGGGGAAGGTGGTGGTGTCCTAGTTACAGGGACTGGGCTGTCTTCCAGTGAGCAAGGAAGAGCACTAAGGAAGAGATAGAAGAAGAAATAGATGCAGGCAGGCACTGTCAGAAGATTAAGGCTTGCTCAGGTGATGCAATGTAGGAGCGGACTGAAACAAAGACGAGAGCAGGGACACAGGCTCCACTCGGCTGCTTGCAGAAGCTTGTGCGCACCCTGCAGCCTACACCGATGCTTTTTTCCCCCTAAATCCTTACAATTACCTCAGCGATTTGGTTCTGATGGGCAACAGAAAAGAACGTAACTGCAGCCAGTCAACAGCAAATTCAATAAACTGGCTCACACTTCTGCTGTTTACATTAACTCTGTCATGTACCAAACTCCCTGGTGAGGCCTGCGGAGTGGCTGGCAAGAAGCCACATACCAAAGTGTAACCTGCTCACATAAAAAGCCACCACTTAAACCTCTGCAGCCCTACGGCCTAGAAATATGAGTCTAGTTCACAAAGAGAATTTTCTAATTTTTAAAAAGTTGTAAATAAGATGACAAAAGAGCAGTTAGGTTTGAGGATACAGAATGGCTTTAAACGGTGAGGAGGCAACTTACAGCTTTAGCCATTAGAAAACCTGTACAGTCGTTCCCGCCCCACAGACACTGAAGTCTGCCATGCAGCCCATTGCTTAATTTCTCATCTGAGGTTTTATCGATCACGCGTATAAACCAGTCTATCAACACCAGCAGTGAAGATTACTTCATCTGTACGTACTTAGCTTAGGTTTAATGCAGTTGACAGCCTTTAGGGGAATGACAGAAAAAACCCAACAACCAACCAAGTGCATAAATTACAAGAAGTAATAAGTATTCTGGTTTAAAAAGCTACTTGAGTAAAGGAGCAGCTTCCAGTGCATCTTCAAAAGCATCCAAGCAGGACATATCTGTATGGATGAATGAGACAGCAGGTTAGGATGAAATAGGTCAGAGGAAAAGTCAGGAGAACCGGACAATGAGTGGAAAACCCACCTTGCCCAGCACAGAAATACCATACTCAAACAAGTCACTGTCAGAGTGCACAGTCATGAACTATTACAAAATTGCTTAAAACACTCTTTAAAGAGAAGGCATTCTTCATCTTCCATTCCAAGAGAACACATGGGAAAGGGCGAATTCTCCGTAACTTTCTTCCTACTTCTAGAGCCTGCAGTACGCTGGTCTATCAGAAAAACGAAGCTTCTGGAGTACAGGGATACACCAGCTTTGGCTCAGGTGAGCCTCGCTCACCCACCCTGGCGTGTAAATAATGAAGCCACACTACTCCTGGTGCTTTGTCTCCCACAGCATCCCTTAGCCTGACCGACTCAGGTAGCAAACTACGGAACACCTTCGGACCAGTGAGTCTAAGCAGAATCATCTCAGTGCACCCCAAAATTTTGTCACACGACCAGCTCTGTGCAGCCGGGGCCATCGTGCTGGCACTTCTCCCCTGCTCTGCACAAACCTGTTTGTTGAAGACTTTAAAGCTTCAAAGGAGAGCAGCACAAGGGAAAGTCCTTAGCACATAACTAGGGCAGCCCATAGGTGTTGTCTCTGACCTCCACCCCACGCATGCACCAGCCTCCGCTGAGCTCAGCTGTGCCAGCAAGGCAGCACACCGAACGCCGCTCGGGCAGCTTGGCTGTCACGGTTTACACCTGTGAAGAGTTTGCTGCTTTCTTTTTCCAACCTGTACTTTGCTGGGATATTTTTGGAACATATTTTAACATTAAATCCACCAGGAATAAGAGGACACGGAGATGCCCACTCAGAGGCTTGATCCTAACTGGTCTGCAGCAGCAATGAGCGAGTTCCCAGTACGGCTTCCAGGTGACCTGGATTTCTGCGGGCAGGTAGAGTGCTGGCCAGGAAGATGCACGTGGCAGGGATCCCCCGTGGTCAGTACTCCAGGCAGGAATCAGCAAGCCCCGATGGGATTCACTAAAAGTAGCCAGCGCTGCCTGTCACCCACGCCCTGCCACTCCTGCCACCCATGCCGTGCCTTCCCTGCTGCGCCTGGAAGGGATGACAGAGCCCAGCAACCAAGCAGCCAGGCTGTGTCATCAAGCACGGGTTTTGCATAGACTGGGGAGATGAGCACACTGCACCTGAGCAGAGGAGTTGCGGGGCGAGCACGGGAGCAGCGCAGATACGACCAAACCCCAAGAGGCATGGGTGAGCCCAGCAGAGACCAGGGACAGCAATACTTTCCCTGGGGTGGGAAGAAACATGCCTGTCCTGGCAGAGCCTTCTGTGACAGGAAAGTCTGTAACTGTACTGCCACTCCTGGCCCGAGGGATTGCAGTCCATCCTCCGCAGCAGCTTTCAGCTGTAAAACACTGGGCTAAATCCCAAGACTCAGACTAAGAGCCCAGTGGGTTCCAGTAACAGCACACCATCCCCAAAGAAGAAGGAAATTGGATTTTGATCCACACTGCATGGGGGCTTGGGAGTCTTAAGGACGCTGCAGAGAGCCCGACTCTGCTGCCAGCACGGCACAGGATGCAGACGGCAGAGAGAGCGGCCAGCTAGGCAGAGATCCCCTGCAGCGAGGGAGCTGTCTCACCAGCGTCAGAGAACACCCATCAGTTTTCTGATGTACACCCACAGACAGAACCTTTGGAGAGCGTAGGGGCTGTCTGTACACAAAGAGGCATTCACAGATACTGCCTGGTATCAGGTTTTTGCAGTACCTTACTGATGACACCCACCTAAACGGCTGGATGCAGAGGTGGAGAAAGGCAGGACCCTTTTTTTTTTTGGCAGGATGTGCAGCAAATCCCTTCAGGACCCGGAGCAGCTGACAGTACAGGAGAGGCCCGTGGGCACAGATCTGGTCCCCTGCTCCATCCAACCCTGCAGCATTTCCCAGGCCGGTGGCACGGGAAGCCAGGAGTCAGCGGTCGCGCTGCCTCGAATCTCAGGCAACACAACCGACGCTTTGCTAACTCCCCTGGCCCGGGACTGGGGAGAGCGCTGCCGGGAGGGCAGGGAGCTTTCCAGGGACGAGGGCCAGGAATTACACAGACTTAAATCGAACTCTGAAAAGCAGGAAAATAAGCGTCTTATTTGCATAAGAAGATAGATACACATCTTTTCATAAAATCATGTGTTCTTTTGATCTTGCAGCCTTCTCGGCAAAAAAGGATAGCTGCAAATCAGGAACGACAGCCAAAAAGCGATAGGTTACTGCTGCTTAGACCAAGAGAAAACAAAATATCTAAAATACCCCTGACAATCTCATTATGGGCCCCAGTTATTATCAGGGCAAACAGTGCCAGACAAGAAGCCAAACCGATGAAGTACGAGGATGGCACTTTTCACTGACGCCTTACAACGCAGCGGTTGCCCTTACTGCCACCTAGAGACAACCCAGCGCGTTCGGAACAGCCACAATCACACCACGCAAGCTCAGGTCTGCGAGAGGGCTTCAGGAATTCTATCAGCTGTTCATTCCCGTGAGGGTAACTGCTGAGATCTGAACTATTTTGCTGGCTTTTCTATCAAAACGTGCAAACAGAAAGCGAAGTACGGAAAAAGCAACGCGTTTGCATACTGCAATAGCCTGACGGGCAGCCCCACGCATCGGTATTGTCACCATTTCTTCGAGCAGTGTCAGAACACAACAATGCCATCGCAGCGTAACTGATGTTCTGGCTTCTGAGGCACTTCATTTCAAACCATGAGAAAGGAGCAGGAACTTGCCGTTTCCACCCTGATTTGCTGGATACATTATAAAGTCAAACATATTTACAATTATATATGAAACATTTTACTTCAAGAAGTGAGAGATGATAAACTAAAAAAAAAAATCTCAGTCTCAGGCATCCATCACTGAAACATCCAAGATAAAAAACAAACAGAGAAGACTTCCAAGCATGAGATGCCGGGAATAAGGTCACAGAACCACAGAATCTTTAAGGCTGGAAACGACCTCCAAGATCATCAGGTCCAACCACCAACCCAACCCCCCCATGGCTACTAGACCATGTCCCACAGTGCTGCAGCCACACGCTGTTTGAACCCCCCCCCAGGGACAGGGACTCCCCCCCTCCCTGGGCAGCCTGTCCCAAGGCCTGGCCACTCTGTCGGGGAAGGGATTTTCCCCAATCTCCAACCTGACCCTCCCCGGGAGCAATCCGAGGCCGTGCCGCCTTGTCCCATCCCTTGTTGCTGGGGAGCAGAGACCAACCCCCCCTGCCCACCCCTCCTGTCAGGGAGCTGCAGAGAGCGATCAGGTCTGCCCTCAGCCTCCTCTTCTCCAGACTGACCCCTCAGGGTCCCTCAGCTGTCCCCAGCAGACTGGTGCTCCAGACCCTTCCCCACCCCCCTGCCCTTCTCTGGACACGCTCCAGCCCCTCCATGTCCTTCTGGTGCTGAGGGGCCCAGAACTGACTCCAGAGCCTAGTGCAGGGGGACGGTCACTGCCCTGCTCCTGCTGGCCACCCCACCCCTGATACCAGCCAGGATGCTGGTGGCCCCCTTGGCCACCTGGGTACACTGCTGGCTCATGTTCAGCCACTGTCAACCAGGTCAAGGGCCTTTACCAAGGAGCAAGGAACCAGCTGCAGCGGCAGATCACAGCAAAGGCCCGAAGGCGTTAAACCAGCATGTGCTGGCAGCCAGGAGACAAGCCTCACCTGCTGCAGGAACTGGGATCCCATGTTTGCGACCACTGGTGCCCTAACCTGTTTTTGAAGCCGAGAAGGGTGGTGCAGAAATACCCGTCTGGAGACTACCGGATGCAGTACCAATTTAAGCAAAGACCACTCCTGGCCAGGCTGTTAGAGGCTCACTAGTGACAGTCCAGGGCTCTGCAAAGGTTTAGTCCAAACTTTTTGAACAAAATCAAAATAAGGAAGACAAGCTGAAATCCAACATATTTTTACAGAAGCTAACAAACTTCAAGTTTGCTGGGACGAAAGACCCGCAAGACGATGCAACTAGGGACAGTAAGAATGCTGGCCACACAGCGGCACCGACCCCTGTGAAGCCCCAAGGGACAGAAGCGTGTCGGAGCTGGTCCCAGCACAGCCGTTTGCCACCTGCCTGGTGCAGACAGGAGGAGGAACTGAGGTGCGATCCCAGGAAATGATGGATGAGGTGTTTCCCTGGTGACAAGGAACCCCATCACCATCACACAAGCTTTTCTTTCACCTCATTTGTAAAACAGCGCACAGGATTTGTCAGTGGGACTCAAGGGAGATGACCTTGACTGGAGCAGAGACAGGGCTGGTATCTTCAGGTCCTACAGAAGCACAGGAAGGGTTTGCGCTCGCTTCATCACAGTAAGTGAAGTCCCAGCAGAGTAAGAAACCGATGCAGAGGGCTAAGGATCAGAGATGGAGACAGGTTCTTCAAATGAAAGGCACTGGAACAAGAATAGACGAGACAAAGTGGCTACAGAGCCATTCAGGCTGGAAATCAGAGTAATGTTGCTAAATATTAAGAAATAGGCTCCAGCACAGCGTTGGCAGTGAGGCGGAGAAAGGGCAATAGTTTTAGGAGTGAAATTGATAGGCTGACGTGCAGGATTGCCTGCAGCAAGGCAGCGGATGCCCAGCTGCATGCGAAAATGTGGCAATGAAGACCTCAGTAGCAGAGACCAGCCTTCCACTGGGCGTTCTGGAGGACGCTCCTCTCCAGGCTGGGGAGAGGAAAGCGAGATCTTCTGGTTTGCTTTGAGTTTAATTCCAGTTTACTTTCCCCAGAACGTAATGCTGGCACAGCCCATGCCGCCTCCTGGACCTACGGCTGCCGGTGGGACTCCTGAAGAGCATTTCAGCTGAAAACCTACAGCAACGCAAATGATGGGGTGCAATTCGTCTTATGGAAAACTGCCAGGTAAAATAACGTTGGAAATTTCAGTCATTGAGAAGTGTTTATTGTACTACTATCCGTTCCTCCCAGCGTTTTAAAGAAATAAGTCATTTCAGAAAGGGCTGTCTAAATACTGCCAAGTGCTGTCAGTCCTGGTTTACCACCCCAGCCAAGTTCAGAGTATAAACAATATGAGATGAAATGTGCTATAGTTTTAGGACATAATTTATAAGTCTGAAGCTTTTTCACAAACATTTACGAATGAAATCTTAAAATCCCCAGAGACTGTGATATTTAAATACACTTAAGTAAGCTAAGTTTTAAACTAGCATTTCCATGGGCCCGAAGAGCCTCTCCAGAGCCCTGTCTCTTGATAAACAGACCAGCTGAGCTCACAAGCGGTTCTGTCCGGACAGCCAAGAACCATCACTCTGTAACTGTCATTAGCCGCCGGTCCCGACATGCCGGGACGCAGCTGCCTTTGCCTGCAAGACAAGTGACGGGCGCCGCAGCCCCTGTCCCGTGGGCAGCCCCAGCCCCTCGGACGCAGGCAGACGGAGGGAGCTCCAATCCTCCCGTTTCACTAACCGCACTCACTGGCTCTGTCTCCGGAGAACTTCCAGGCTATTTTATGTGCTTCAAATGCTGCAAACGTGTTGCTCGGGCAAAGCCACGCTGCTGCGAGGCCGGCCAGGCCCTGCTGCTCCCCGCCCAGCACCCCCAGGCGCTGGCGCCCACCAGAGCCCCGCAAAAGATGGGGGGCAGCACCCGGCCCCAGGCTTGCCCCAGGAGCCCTTTCCACACCTGAACCCACCGCTCCTTCGGCCACGAGCGGGCTGTGCCGCTGCCCAGGGCCAGGCGGCCCTCGGCTGGGCTGTTGGGCGTTCGGCGCCCCAACCCGCCAGCGGCAGGGAGCCCCCCAGTGCTACGGGAACCTCGGGAGCACGCACGCACTCACACCCTGTGTTTTGTCGCTGTCAAACTGATTGCAGAAGCATCTCTGTATTGCAGCGGAAGCACAGACGCTGTGCTCAGAGGCTAGCAAGCCACAGGCGCGCTTACTCTGACACGTGCGATACTCGGGAGCGCTGGTTTAAACTCAGGTTTTCCGGGCTGGTTCATGCGAGCAGCCTCCGGAATCGCCCAGCAATCGGACATTTGTCTAGAGGACGGTTCTAAGCCGGCCTGTTTGTAAAGCACTAAAAGTGTCCTCTGCAATCGTTGTTTTCCCTCACTCCCACAGATGACCGTCTGAGCCAAGACAACAGCACCTCACCCAACTCCACGGCAGGCGCGCTCGGGAACTCCACGCACAACGAATTCACCACCATCGTCTTGCCTGTGCTTTACCTCATCATTTTCCTGGCAAGCATCTTGCTGAACGGCCTAGCAGTGTGGATTTTCTTCCACATCAGAAATAAAACGAGTTTTATATTTTACCTCAAAAACATCGTGGTTGCAGACCTCCTCATGACACTGACATTCCCGTTCAAGATAATCCAGGACTCGCAGCTGGGACCGTGGCACTTCAACTCTTTCCTGTGCCGATACACCACGGTGCTGTTCTACACGAACATGTACACCACGATTGTCTTCCTCGGACTCATCAGCATCGACCGCTACCTGAAAGTAGTGAAGCCTTTTGGAGACTCCAGGATGTACAGCATCACCTTCACCAAGATCTTATCTGCCTGCGTCTGGGTCGTAATGGCTTTCCTAGCTTTGCCAAACCTGATTCTCACCAACGGCTACCCCACAAAGAAAAACATAGACGACTGCACAAAGCTCAAGTCCCCGTTGGGAGTCAAGTGGCACACAGCTGTGATTTACATCAACACCGGCATTTTTGTCGTGGTGCTGATAGTACTGATCGGATGTTATATTGCCATATCCAGGTACATTTATAAATCGAGCAAACAATTTATTAGCTCATCAAGCAGAAAGCGAAAGCATAATCAAAGCATAAGGGTTGTTGTGGCTGTATTTTTCACTTGCTTTCTGCCGTATCATCTGTGCAGAATACCCTTTATTTTTAGCCATCTAGATAAAATTTTAGATGACTCCGCACACAAAATCTTGTATTATTGTAAGGAAATGACACTGTTCCTGTCAGCATGTAATGTCTGTCTGGATCCAATAATTTACTTCTTCATGTGTAGATCATTCTCACGAAGGCTGTTCAGAAAATCAAATATGAGGACCAGGAGTGAGAGTATTAGATCACTGCAGAGCGTTAGAAGATCCGAAGTGCGCATATACCACGAATACACCGATGTCTGAAGTCACCCGCACAGAGACTTTTGCTAATTTGTGGGAACGTTTGTATATCGTGTAAATAAAACGTGTCTTTGAGTACCTGACCACGGAAGTTCATTAAGGAACGTGCAGACACGCACAGCTTTTCTGTTTCAGCTGACTAACATCCATCTCAAAATTGAAAAGCTCAAACCCACACACAGATCAGGTGCACCTCCGAGGGCTTTGGGGGCTTCTTTTTGGTTGGTTGGGTTTGCTAACGGCCAGCAGCCGCTAAGGATGCCTCAGCTCCAGGAGGCTCCAGCAGAGATGGACGAGCTCTGGCCTCGGAGCGGGATCCGATGGGATGAGCCCACACCCCGGGTCCGGCGGTGGCCACTGAAGGGCTGGCAGAGGGGAAGGCGAGGGGAGGAGGTGGCACACGCTCCCGTGGAGACCCCGGGGTGCGCCCACGGGCAGGGCAGCCGCGGGGTTGGACTGCGGAAGCAGCTTTGCCACCGGCTGACACCGTCTTGGCTTTTCCTCTCGGGCGTTTGTGGTGCTGGCAGCACCGTCGTCTGCAGATCAAACCTACCAAAGTGCTTCTCACCCCTTTCAAAATATCAAACATAAAAAAATTCAAACACAGCCCTGGTGTAAGTCTCTTCTGAGGGGAAAAAAAAAAAAATAAGAAGAAAAAACCCCACCACAGGAGAACACTGTTAAAATGGCTTTTAATCCCCATTAACCTCAGTCTAAGTGGGGTCATGACAAAAAATGTCCCTTGACAGACCCGTACGTGAGAAGACTGAGCCATCAACATCAAGCTGAAAATCCAGTTTCCCAGCACTTTCTGTGCCTGCTTAACATAACAGGAGTAAGACTTAAAGCACGAGGAATTTTTTGTTCATAATTATTTATAACTTCAGCTGCTTTCAAATCTTGGGAACAAGAATTGTGTGCAATAAGCGGGTGATACTCCTTTTCGCAGAGCAGTTCAGGCAACGCCTCCAGGGCATTGTTTTACACTGCGGCACGGGCACCCAGGGCAGAATTCAAGGAGAGCACCCAAAATCAAGGCAAGAAGAAAGGAACAGTGCAAGCCCAACACAGAACCTGCTGCATGAGAACGTGCTGACTAACAACTGCATCACTCGAAAGAAGAAAGCAAGTCCTGGAGAGCACCCACCGGAGCTAATACTGACTGGGACACCTCAAGCCGTTCCAGTGAGATTCTGGCAGGCTTTGCACCACGCGAGCAGTCAGCAGCACTCCAGATTTGTTTTAACAAGAGCAGAAGAAACCAAAACCACTTGTCACAACCACTTGTGCAAACATTCCTGAGCCGGTTTTGCACTGGCTCGTCCTGGCAGAGCAGGGCAGGCGGCTGAGCTGGCCTGGGCGCCCACACCGACAGCACAGCGAGAGCCACAACGGGGTCCAAGGCTGCTCCTGCGGCTCCTCCGCAAGGGAGGATGTGGCAAGGGGACCTCTCAGGGTAAGGCAGAGGCAGAAAGACGAGTGATGGCTGCACTCAACAAAGGAGGCCACCTCCCACTGAATGGTGCGGGCGCCTGCCCCGGGTGCCTCCCGAGCACCCCAGGGGGCTCGACCAGGCGCCCCAGGGACAGGGCGAGGGCAGGCTCCCCGGGGACGAGCTCCCCAGGGACTGGGAGCAGGATTTGCAGAGGGTGGGGAACCATCCCCCAGGAGCCTGAGTTCAGTCGCCTGTAGCCAGCAGAGATCACCCTGAATTCGCAGCGCTTCAAGAACAGCCTGGGTCCACAGTTCACCCATTCACTGCACAGCCCCAACACCTCTCACGGGCAGCCCCAGGCGTGCGCGGGGTACCACACAGCCCCGACACCTCGCACGGGCAGCCCCAGGCGTGCACGGGGTACCGCACAGCCCCGACACCTCGCACGGGCAGCCCCAGGCGTGCACAGGGTACCACACAGCCCCGACACCTCGCACGGGC